>JAVTVY010005166.1:0-40524 GCA_036873755.1 Hanleya hanleyi | reverse complement strand
AAAGCAGCTACACGTTACCAATAAATTAATGACACCTTGTTTCCATGCACTAATTTGCAGCTGTTTGAATGAATTTTGTCAAAGATATATTTTGAACACCAAAATAAAAATAAAAAAATTATTGGCTACCTGTCACTGGAGACAGGCATTTTATTTGTCTACCTGTCTTTTTATAAAATTACCTGTCAGGGGGAGGCACACATGAGTAAATTTTGACTCCTGCGGCTTGAGATTGAACCCAAAACACATGGCTTGTAGGGCAGATGTTCTTATTCATTAGGCCATCACAATTGACCAGATTAACAGTTAACAGAAGACAGTAATCCTACAAGGGTAACACACCGGTTCTTGTCGAATCACCGAAGTTAAGCATTGTTAAGCTCGGTCAATACTTGGACAGGATGCTGTACTGGCTGGACTGATCAGTGTCCAGGGTAATAGGAACTGTGAGCACTCTCGTGTTATGGTACATGTAGGCACAGTTGTGATAGGACTGAAACAAGGGTACCTAATTTAAATTACACTATATTAAAGGCACAGGCCTCAATTTAAGGTGGTAACCTGTTTTCGGGTTGCCTGGAGGTTGCCATATGAAAAATAGTGGTGACCTATTTTCTGGTCCCCATAATTTTGACTGATAATTGACAATAGGTTAATAATTATGCAATAGGTTACCATAGGTTACCATTGTACATTTCATGGTAACCTGTTGAGAGGTTATCATCAGCACTCCTTAAATTGAGGACTGCGGCAATCACAGATTGAGAGTTTTACATCTCAACTGGTGAAATGGGATATGAAATGCACTCAATGATCCAGAGAAATGATTCTCAACAGAGAATAGATGAAGTGACCTTTTGTATAGAATTTATTTAGGCCGTTGTCAGTTAATGGGTTGTTTAGTATGACCTCCTGTCAAAACATACATGCTAGATGCTATAATTATTAATTATTGAAGGTAAATTTTCTACCATGGACTCATTCCATATCAAATCAAAATAATCTCCCATTAGCCTGTTCCATAAAGCAGATCAACAGGACAATGTGTATAAGTATTCTCTAAAGAGACATTTTAAGTTTGCTTTAATTTAATTGAAACATTCTGTAAATAATTATGGTAGATAGTAAAACTCAAATGCACACAGTGTCATGATTGTGTGAACAGAAATCAAGGGAAACAACTCTTACTTCAATGTGACTACTATAAAAGATATCTTGCACGATTTTGTAAATTGATGAATCTGAATACTTCTAGTGAGTAGCTTGTCCTTGAGGGGGGGGGGGGTTATATATGCATACTATATTTCGCTTAGTATTCCGCAGATATATTGAAATAAGAAATATATTGGTGTTAGACATTACATTTGATCTTTATATATAATTTTCTACCCTAACACCCAGCCATGTGGGCATTGTAAGGGTACATTGTAAAACCGTAGCCAGAAGAATGAATGAATAAATGCCCAGTGGCTTGTTCCAGGGCTTCAACGTCAGGAGTCCCCTCTTATTGAAATCTTCTTTATTTCTTTTTCACTGACTGAAGATAGGGATTCTCTGTCCAAGGCAACGAATTTTGTATGTCCATCGTCCTTAAGCTGACGAGAATTTTGACGCGCACGTCGACAGCATGTGTTGTAGTTGTTGTTGTGGGGACTGAAGAGGTGAAGCGCTCGACCACTTCGCTCAAAAGCGTTTCATCAGAGAAATGGATGGTTAAATTAGGCACGATGTACCGACTGGTTGATGAGGAAACAACTGATCCATCATGATGACTTTGGTACATAACCGTCTAAACTGCCGGAGTTCTAACTTTACTGCAACGTGCTCAACACGTGGGAATCCCCGCTAGAGATGCATGCCGGGATAACGACTTCGCCTCATTTTGAGAGGGTTTCCCTCAAGAATGTGAACCAAAATGGCGAATTTTGATCGCCTCCGCGGTTGACAGCACGGTCAGCTCATTCGTTTTCATGGATTTGCTTACTTATTTTTTTACGGCCAATAATTACTGATAATTAAAATATATGCGGCATTATTGATCTCCAAAATATTGATGCGGGCGGGTCATGCGAAACAACCTATCAACTGCCTTAGGGCATAGTACTGCAGGGGACGAAAATGAATGTATTATGTCTGCTATCTTCTGATGAGCTCTTCCCTGCCCACAATTAGGCTTTTTTCTTTAAATTTTGTACCAATACATACTTGGAAGTCATTGTCTGTTTTCCTCAACATTGAAAGAAAAAGCATGGTTTGACAATCAACAACTTTCCCAGGTGGAGTTAAGAGTGTTATGGTTCTTTATAGCTGCATGGGCAAGCTATACAAAGAACTGGAAGACAAGGAATGCCAGTATTTTTAACTCCAAATGAATAAGGTTCTTTGGGGCTCTAAAAGTTATAAATCAAACAAAAGAAGTTGAGATTTCTCATTAACAGTACTTACATCCTTTCTGCAAATAAAATCTGTAGTGATGCAGGAACTCTTCTGTTCGAGTGAGGTGTTCCAGTACAGCGTAGCTTTTCATTCTGGCATCTTCCTTCTATAAAAATATTAATATATTATATATACATGTATCATATTGTGTGTCATATTACCAGTATTGTTTGATTACAATCATGTGAATGTACAAGGGAGTATGAAACACCATTACTGTATTCGATGGATTATTAATATATGTAATTCAAGCTTTCCAAATATATATGGCATAAAACTGTAAAACAGAAATGTCAAAAAGGGTTGTCACTTTCACTGACCCAGAACACATCCTTCGTGATTATATCTCCCGTACATTTATAAAGAACAGAGATTATAGACCTATACTTGTTTATACATGCATTTGAAGTTTTGATAAATCATATGAAATATTTTCACAAAATACATATACCGTTACTCTAACACTAATTACAGTGGGATTTAAAAGTTGCCAACAAGAGGCAAGAGGTGCACTTGAATGGCTGTTGGTAAATTTGAGTAAGAATTAGGCCCCCCCTCAGCCCCACAACCCACCCCACTCCGAGATGTTTGAATCCCCTGTATGCTCTGACGCACCCCCCCCCCCTTCCCCCCAACAAACTGAGTTATTACTTTGTGGATCGCCTACTCAGGAAATCATATATTTACAAACCTTCAACAGAAGCCTGTGGCAGAAGGAAAACCGGCACTTTTCAGTTTGATCTGTAATATCAACATAGAGACATCCCATAGTCTATCCACAGGTACAGAGGAGTCTTCTAAGTTCTAGTCAAAATCCTGAAAATAGTTGCATGCAGGCAGTTTTACTATAGTGAGTAGTTTGTCATTGACACAGCGAACAAATTCATTCTGACCCCCTCGACCAGCACTGCAACTTTGTAAGAATTTTGGCAGAATGTGACCACAGTCCACAGTGTCCTTATTCCTATGAATTGGGCTCTCATTACGGCAAAAAAACAGAACTGTTGACATTAGAACCTTGATTTTTGGCATGAAGGTGCATTAGGGGACTGTTACCAGCAAGTCCTGAGCTGACGTACTCTTGATGGCAATTTAAAATCACTGCTGATTCTGACTTGGGCAGTTCCCAACTTAATATAGGCAGGATTCAACTGGGGGCTGGGGAGAGGGATTTCCAAGAGTTTAGCTGGCGTCCTAATGCCTACTCTTCGTACATGTCGTAGGTCCTGTGATATTAGTCCAGGGGCAGATACAGCTTTTTAATTTGGGCACCTTTTGAGAAAAAAAAATTTGACAGGCAATTTACGTGTTGATTTCGCCGCTTCATTTTTGAAGTGACAAACGCAAACGTGAGTAAACCATCTCAAAATTAAATATAAAACCTAAATTTGCTGCATAATAAACTAAAATACCTGAATTTTTTCGTTGTAATTTGGGCGTTTTTCCTTTCTTAATTTGGGCGTTTTTAGACCTCGTTTATTTTGGGCGCCTTATAACGGTATAAAATAAGGCCTGTATCTGTCCCTGTAGTCACACTGCCAGGTAAGAAAATGAACAGAGCAAATTGAAAAAGTTAATACCTGTACTATAGTACTAAACTATTTCAAACTGTTAAACTAATTCGCCACTATCTGTTAGAAAGTTCACCGAAGCTTCTTACCGAGGTTCTTATAAAACTACCTTTATTTATCTCCAGTACAGAAGAGCAGCTACGGGTAATAACTCAGTGCCTGAAAAGCATAAACTACATGTGTACTGGGAAAAAAAATGTGTACGGTACAGGGAAATCCAACAAATCAAGTGTACCGGTCACCACCATGGTTTGTCTGTCCTTGGGTGTCTTCGTAGATATTTCTGATGTTAATAAAAATATAAATATCTTTCTTTTTTTCCGGAATATAATTATTTCCAAAATTTTCATACAACACAATGACAGTGCCCACATTTGGGCCATTACATGCCGAATGAACAATGCATTTATGAATGGCAATGAAGCAAAGACTACGGTCAAATAAAAAATACCTCCCCCCCCCCCCAAACCACCTCACCACCGCAATTGATGTTAATATAAATATTTTTTCTTTTCCCGAATATAACTATTTCCCAAATTTTCATACACAATGATGAGCAATGACAGTGCCCACATCTGAACAATTACACATGCCGAATGAACAATACATTTATAAAAGACAATGAAGCAAAAACTACGATGAAATACCCGTAACCCCCCCCCCCACCACCCCAACGTCATCAGTCATCCCAAGTCTAGTCCGACACGCAGCCCCTACAAGATATTTTATAATACTGATTTCTATTGAATGTAGGGTCTGCCAGTTTAATCGGCAAAATCTTCTAGCTGTCGGACCATCCCCGAACGTGGAGGATGTAGCGGTAGTGAGTTTAAACATGGCGGAAAATTTGTCTTCTCGGTTCAGGAAAGCTTTGAAAATGCTCGAATAAACTACCCACGGAAAGTTCAGAACGGATTCCAAGTCCGAGATTTAACTTAAAAGGTGGGTTTCATTATTAGGAGTCGAGAAAATGGCGTATAAAATATCGTTTTTTGACTGCCGGACATTCCGGACATTTCGGTCCAGCAGCTAAGTCGATTTTGCCGGTTAAACGGGCAGACCCAACATTCAATAGAAATCAGTATTATAAAATATCTTGTAGGGGCTGCAATCGGACTATTTCAATTAAGTCATGATGCGACACCATACAGTTCAATGCATCAAGGCAACACACCTCCCCCGCCCCCCACTCCCCCCCTCCCCCCACCATCGTGATAAAAAAAAAAACACGTTTGCCAAATTTACTTGTTCATTTTACCTTCGAAGATTGTAGGTCAATGCCTACTCGGTCGCGAGCAAAACGACATGATGTCTAACTTATATAAAGCATCTAGGGTTATATATAGAGACCCCATATTTCGACACTTCACCCTAATATCACCGCCCACATCCCCAAAAACTTTTGTTTTGCGGGCCTGTGGTCTCACATCAAATTCAACGGCTAATAAAATGAGTGATACAGGCATAAAACTGTACATGTCTGTCATCGATGAGACAAGATTCTTACCTTGCTGTTCAACATTTTACCGTTCAACATCCACTGACTGTCGTCTTGCAGAAGTGACCGTTTGGCGTTTCGCGCGCGCGCAAATGTGTGACGTCAGACGTGTTGTATTACTGCGCGGATTGTATTACACTGCACTGAAAAGAATCCGTCGTCGATGTTTATACGACTTCACAAAACTATTTCAAAACTAAAGCTCAACGATGAAATCATGTATTTGAATGCTTTTATGCGTATTTTCACATACTTTAGGACAAGCAGCTAACGAATGAAGTCATAAACACTGCCTAAGGTGGGTTCACGGGAACAGCAACGGATTATTCCGTCAGGATTATTCCGTCAGGGCAATACAACAACGGAATATTCACCTACATTAACGAATTATTTCCGTTAATTAATAGGATGGATTAATCCGTTGAAACTACCGAACGGATAATACGTTGTTGTAACGGATTATTCCGTCATGAGAATACAGCAACGGAATATTCCGTTGATGTAACGGATGAGTCCGTCAGTGCAATACAACAACGGAAGATTCCCTTACTATAACGTACTATTTCCGTTTATACAACGGATTAATCCGTTAAAACTACCTAACGGATAGTAATACGTTAAATTTTAACGGATTATTATTTTGAGTGTACTGTTTAATTTGCGGCTTGATTTCCAGGAAAACAACTGATTACGATACAACATGTAGCTGTTCAATCATATTGTTTAAATCCGCCATTTTCACTTTAACGCGATAGCAATGGACTCGTACATGTGGGCAGCAGATTATAGCTTTCGACTGTGCTTCATTGTCGAACATAAAGTTGGCAAATTATTTATAAACCATACTATGTCGGAGGTTGGGGGATTAAGAGTTGTTCCCGAATCCATGAGCCAAGCCAGCTGGAGCCACCCGTCCCGAAAGAAAAATAATATTTGAAATATAGTTCCTAGTTATTTAATTATATCCCGGGATGTATTGGGTTTTGAACCGAGATCTGTGACCGTGCTGGTTAGAGCACCTGTCCGGTATGACCAGTGTCTCAGATATGTGATCGATTCCCATCAGAGGCAATCTTTGATTTCTTATCCCGGTACTACATCATTAGGCGCACTACAATCTTAAGAACACATCCATAACAGGGCAAGTGGATGATTCTTTGGCATGGAGCCGCATTTAAATTTGAATTAAGGCGATCCAGCCAGTCACCTTATACTGGCACTCTCCGCCTAACTGTTGAGCATAAGTCACAAACTCGCGTGAGTGCTCTCTCAAACCCAGCCTCGAACGACCTCGGGAACGAATGTCAGGTCCACCTACCCATTTTGGATTGGTTTCAATACGATTGACAATCGGTCCGAGAAGAGAGAATGAGGGGGCTTGACAGATGGAAATATTATGTAAAACGGCTCAACAGTGGAAAGCTGGAGAGGACGGGGAACAATAGGATACTTGAAAATTTAGGACACAAGGACGAGGATTACTAGGGTGTTGGGGGCAGGAACAATTATTAAAGAAAGTGGGTTGGAGAGAGATTCAATGGGTGATATATTAAATGTTGAGTGAATGGGGAGGATGAGTGGCTACTGGGAGATTTAATTATGAGTGTCCATGGTGATAATTAATCAAAGTTGCAACTAACAATCGGTCCGAGAAGAGAGAATGAGGGGGCTTGACAGATGGAAATATTATGTGATACTTCTGTAGTTATGGGAATTAAGTGAAGGTATATTGTGTAATAGGAATGTGGGGATTAAACAGTATCTATGTGACACTGTTAAGAGGGATCATGTGTAGGGCGGGTTGGGGGAAACGGGTTGCACGGCGTGTTCGCAAGACCTGTGCCCATCGCGGTGCGATGTAGTGCCCAAGTACATTCATCCATCCATCCATTGAAACGCATTGCATTATGTACCGTACCATTTGGCCACTGCATTATGTACCGTACCATTTGGCCACAAACGTTCCGTTATCCACCTTGATAGCCCTCCTCAGGATAGAGTATAGAAATGCGAAGAAACTTTGCTCCTAATGTCACAATCCAGCTTGCTGGACTTGAAGGAATACAGTTCAACAAATAGCTCCCGGTTATAACATTATGCCCTCACTAATGTTCTTAAGGGCTCACCATTAACAGATACTCAAGGTCGAATAGCATGTAGATGTGTGAAGTATCGCTGTGACATGCATGTGTATGATACAGTGCAAACTCACCCCAGAATGCCCACTGCCAATATACACTGTCAAATTAATCCCAGAATTCGCCACTGCCTATATGCACTGTCAAGTTAATTCCAGAATTATTCCGTGTCAATATGCACTGTTAAGTTAATCCCAGAATTCTCCACTGTCCAATACACTGCCAATTTAATCTCAGAATTCTCCACTGTCAATAGACACTTGTCAAGTTAACCCCAGAATTCTCCACTGCCACTGAGCACGGTCAAGTTAATCCCAGAATTCCCCACTGTCAATGAGCACGGTAAAGTTTATCTCACAATTCTCCACTCTCAATGAGCACGGCCAAGTTAATCTCAGAATTCTCCACTGTCCAATATATTGCCAATTTAACGCCATAATTCTCCACTGCCACTGAGCACGGTCAAGTTAATCCCAGAATTCCCCACTGTCAATGAGCACGATAAAGTTTATCTCAGAATTCTCCACTGTCAATGAGCACGGCCAAGTTAATCTCAGAATTCTCCACTGTCCAATATACTGCCAATTTAATCCCAGAATTCTCCACTGTCAATAGACACTGTCAAGTTAACCCCAGAATTCTTCACTGCCACTGAGCACGGTCAAGTTAATCCCAGAATTTCCCAATGTCATTGAGCACGGTAAAGTTTATCTCAGAATTCTCCACTGTCAATGAGCACGGCCAAGTTAATCTCACAATTCTCCACTGTCCATTATACTGCCAATTTAACCCCAGGATTCTCCACTGCCACTGAGAACGGTCAAGTTAATCCCAGAATTCCCCACTGTCAATGAGCACGGTAAAGTTTATCTCAGAATTCTCCACTGTCAATGAGCACGGCCAAGTTAATCTCAGAATTCTCCGCTGTCCAATATACTGCCAATTTAATCCCAGAATTCTCCACTGTCAATAGACACTGTCAAGTTAACCCCAGAATTCTCCACTGCCACTGAGCACGGTCAAGTTAATCCCAGAATTCCCACTGTCAATGAGCACGATAAAGTTTATCTCAGAATTATCCACTGTCAATGAGCACGGCCAAGTTAATCTCAGAATTCTCCACTGTCCATTATACTGCCAATTTAACCCCAGGATTCTCCACTGCCACTGAGCACGGTCAAGTTAATCCCAGAATTCCCCACTGTCAATGAGCACGGTAAAGTTTATCTCAGAATTCTCCACTGTCAATGAGCACGGCCAAGTTAATCTCAGAATTCTCCGCTGTCCGATACACTGCCAATTTAATCCCAGAATTCTCCACTGTCAATAGACACTGTCAAGTTAACCTCAGAGTTCTTCACTGCCATTGAGCACGGTCAAGTTAATCCCAGAATTTCCCACTTTCAATGAGCACGGTAAAGTTTATCTCAGAATTCTTCATTGTCAATGAGCACGGCCAAGTTAATCTCAGAATTCTCCACTGTCCAATACACTGCCAATTTAATCCCAGAACTCTCCACTGAAAATAGGCACTGTCAAGTTAATCCAATAATTATCCATTGCCAATAAGCACTTTCAAGTTAATCCCAGAATTTTCCACTGCAAGAAGCACGGTCAAGTTAATCCCAGAATTCTCGACCGCAAGAAGCACGGTCAAGTTAATCCCAGAATTCTCCACTGTCAATATACACTTTCAAGTACCGGTGTAATGGATAAGAATGTCCTGGTGATTAGTGTCCCTTTTCATATTCTTTTCTATTGCTACCAAGGACGGACACTTGTCCCCAATGTGGAGAATAGTGTCCTAGCTGGGTTAGAAGATAGGGGCCGGACACTCTTAGCCACCGGACATTCTTAGCCTCCACACCGGCAGAGTAATGACCACATTTCACTATAATCGATGGGGTAACAACCACCCAAGATCAAATATTAGTTATATTCAGGTATTTCAGTTATTTCGTCATATTTTAAATTATCTTTAATCTTTAATATTTTTTTAATTTATTTATTTTTTCTTCACGAACACAGAGCTGGTCAAAACAAGGACGAAAACAGGCAAGTAACCGATCCACCTCTCCAGCGAGCTGGTCAAAACAAGAACGAGGACAAACAGACATCTGTAACCAACCCACCTCTTCAGTCATTTGATCTACCGACGTCACCTTCAAACCAAGCAACCCAATTATCTAATCAAAACATCCAGCAACTCACCCACTCCATTGAACTCCAGCATCCATCACAGCCATCTACTGCACCTCTAGACCCATCCACTCCTCGGTCAGATCCACTCAGTCATCCACTAGACCCGCCTGTATTGTCCCCCGTCCAGCTTTCAATCTCTCACCCTTTGATCATTGAAGTATCCCCCGCCCAGTCGGTCGTCCAGGCAGCTGACGTCGACGAACAGTACCCTGTCCTGTCATCACCCACTGCCCAGACGTCAACTGCCAAGCAAACATCGCCTGCCCAGTCACCAGCCTCCGCCCAGCCATCACCCGCCGTTCAGCCATCACACCGAGTTCAATCACCATCACCTGTCCAACCATCGCCCGTCGGACAGACACCGGCAGTCCATCCTTCACCAGTCCCACATTCACCCGTCCAATTACCATCTCCCATCCATCCATTATCTTCCGTGAAGCCATCAGCCACAGCCAGGCCAACGCCCGTCAGGAGTGACAAGCCATCTTCGACCGTACCACAGGAACAGGGATCCCGGCCGACAAACCAAGAGGTTCCTTTAACCAGAAAGGCCGGTGAATCCCTGTTGCCCACAGCCAGTGAACCTAGGTACCATGAACATTGGAACGCCTCACCATCCATCCTCACCGGAATTATCCAGGAGAGTCAGTCTGGTATGTAACATAATTCACAGAGTGCCATTTATCAGTGAATATCATCACCATTAGCAAATTGAATACACTACACAGTATCTCGCCACAGGACCTCGCTTATAGGATATCTTTTCAGCAACGTAATTGGTGCGTTTTTTGAAAATTGGTTTTGGGGCAGTTCAAGGGGAAAATACGAATTCTTCCCCATCTTACTTCAATGGTAATATCTTCTGGTGCAATTATGGAGCTTGTGAACGATTCATCGCTTCAATTTAGACAGAGAATCCATAAAACGGCGACAAACAAATGATATCACAGAGTATTGCTTGAATCTTTCTGGGTTAGTGATTGGGATTATATGCGTAGAACATAATCATGTTTTGCTGACAACATTGAAAACTGTTTTTCTCTCGAAGGAAACAATCTTGTGTTATTATTATTTTTATTTAATAAACATTTGGAATTGGTTCTGACTGTCATACGAAGTAGATATTTCGATTATTGACGCGGAAATTCTCAATATATGGACGACGGCTGAATATTGAATGTCGGATCTGACGCTTGCTATTTCTATAGCTTTCAATCTCGGTCAACAACACGAAATACCAAACTGAACAAAATGATGCTTTTGAATAATTCACACAAGACAAAGTGAAGGGCCCTCTAGCAATATGGTCCATGTGTGAAAGTTTGTCAGTTACTTGCCGAAGGGCGGTGGTTCTCTCCGGGTACTCCGGCTTCCTCCACCAACCAAACTGACTGTCACCATATGAGTGAAACAAACTTGAGTGTGACATTAAGCCAAATTCCCTCCCCCCTCTAGCAATATGTGAGGTCGAATATGATGGGCACGTGCTTTGTTTGAAACACGATTCCTATCCTTCAGTGTATTTTGTTAATTTAAATTGGAGCGATATGCAAGAGATGGCCTTGGAAAAGACCTTGGAAAATGTCACCAACAACCGGTCGTTGAGATTTGTTGTTCGGTATAAAATTAGGAATACAGATGTAAAGGTTGGTACACTTTGTGTGTCGTGGCTTTTATTGGTATTTTTTTTTATACAATTTGCAACTTCAGCAAATCTGTGGACATCCCTAAAATAATCCTTGGAAATATCATCAGTGTTGCCACATGAACAGGTGCAATAAAAGCGTACCTGAGATACAACACATATCACGAATCGTTAGATTCTTGGTATGTGCTTTAGAATAGGCTTACCAGAAGACTATTCTGTGAAGTCATATGACGCAGTCAGTATGTCGGCACCTCTTCCCACTTCCCTTATATGTGTTGTAATTGATTTCGTTTGTGTCACAACAATAGAAACCCTTAGCATAGTCATATATTGGCGTTAAGACATCTGCACAGGCCCGCGAGACAAGAGTCTTGGGGGGTGTGGGCGGTGGTATTAGGGTGAAATGTCGAAATATGGGGTCTCTATATATAGAGAATATGATGATTGCTTGGGAACCATTTCCGAAAGACATACCGCCTACTCTGACCATGAAACTCCCCGTCGACACGTGCAGGCCGATGGTAAAACTAACAATGTCACATTCACTACAATACGAGATCGAATTTCATATTGGAAGGAGGCCTTGTGTGTACACTTTCCTGGCCAGGTTAGTCCACAGAAGAAAGATACAGTGTATATTGCTGGATATCGTGACGCTGCAAACATTCCACAGAAAGTGACAATCAATTTTTACAAGAGTGGAAGAGTGGTTATTCAAGGGATTAACAGGTGTGTGCACTTGACGTGCACGATTCGTTACGAAAAACTGTCAACGAACTTGCCAAAAATGAACTACTTCAAGTATCGACTGTCAACTTGTCAGACAAACCTGAAAGTGTAATCCCTGGACATGTGCATGAGGCCAAGGCAACCGCAAACCAGCCTCCCACTCTCACAGCCTGTGCACCTGTACCATCACACGATACGACGCATCCTAGTCACGTTATGACGCGTCCTAGTCGTGACAAAGAGAGTCCATCTCCTATTAGTCCAAAACAGCGGGCTGAATTGCTCCAAAAAGCTGGTTCAATGTCTGCCACCCTTGATGTGAAATTAACGGAAATCAACACAACGTTGAGCACTCTAGGTTGACCAGTTGAGTCACCTAATATCCACAGATTGCACTCCCAAATCCCAGGTATGCGAGTCACCTGGTATGAAGAAACTGAAAGAGAAGGTACTTGATATGCAGGAAAATGTAAATAATAAACTTAAACACATCTCACAACAGTTGGACTCCTGCCATATCAAGTGCAATGTCATCGACTCCAAGTTGGAGAAAATTTGTGAGGAGAACAAGACAAATTCAAACGAATTCAAAGCTCATATCGCAAACTCTGTTCATAAGACAGACGAGGCCATTCAGTCTGTTGTTAAACAAGTACAAACCCAGCTGTCCGAGGAAATGAAAGTGATGGAGAGGAGACTAACGGCAGAAATTAACTCTGTAAAACAAGCCTGTGTTGATGTCATCAATCAACATGGTGTCATCCCACTTGTTAAACTAGCTGAAAGTGAAGACCAGAATCTGCCTGCTCCAGAGACTGTCGATCCAGGCCACATTGCTGAAAGCAAACATGGTCAGGTTGTGGCTAATGGTCAAACTGACACTCTTCAAACATCCAAAGCTGACCTTAAGCAGGTAGATCTACCTGGAATGGACCCGTCATCCCCTAATCCGCCACTGTCCAGCCCACCTAAATCTGCCAGTCCCGCGTACCCATCACAACCTTCAGGTAATGATGATGCCATTGCCTGGTCTACTCAAAAGGGTCCCCAAAGTCCAACAGTATCTCCACCCAAGGATAAGGGTCGTCAGTATGTTGATATAGTCATATTCACTGATTCATCCCTCAGTCGCCTGCACCCTAGGAGGTTCGCAAGAAACAAGTCTGTGACGAAATTACGCGTCAATGGTGGCATGCTAAACATGGTAGATTTCATTCAAAATTGCCAGGTTAAAGGAGCAGCACAAGTCGTCATCCATACCGGCACTAATGACTTGACTCAGGTCAGTGAAGGAGACTTTGAATGCAACACAAACATGCTCATTGATGTAGCCCGACAAAAGTACCCAGACAGTCAAATTTACTTGTCCTGCATCCTGCCCCGTCGAGACATTAACAATGCAAGGGCCACCAAAGCCAATTCCATCATCAGACACATCACGACTGCGAAAGGAGTCCGATTTATTGACAACGATATTGTCACCAAATCCAACGGTGAGATTCAGAGTGGGCTGTACTATGACAACGTCCACCTTAACGACAAGAAAGGTATCCCGAGATTAATCCTCCATTTACGATACGCTCTTGCTTTGAGTTCTGTTGATGTAAAACCACTGGAAGATGACCCCCCCGCTCGCTCAACGTTGACCCCAGTCAATGAAAAGAAGCCGATTAAGGAGACCCAGCAACCATACAGTGAGACAGACAGTGGGGTAGCATCACCTGAACCTACAGTCCCAATTATGCGCAATACTCCATGGCCGTGGCCTCCCACCGGCTTCAGTGGCTGGCCATACTCTCCTGCGCCTTATTGTTGGCCCAATATGCAGGGCAATATGCCACCAGGTACCACGCCAGCTGTACCTCCGGTTTTCAGTTTTCCCTACTTTTCACGCTAGTGTACTGTAACTATCTCATATGTCTTCCGTCCACCAGAGACTTAAGCTTGGCTTTTGGAACATTAACGGCTTTACTGATGATAAGTTCTGTGACCCTTTATTTGTTCGCCTTTGCAACAGTGTACATATTGTGTGTTTTTTTGAGACATGGTTGGAGAAATCTAAAGACAAACGGTTAGGAATTAGTGTTTTCGAAAGACTGACACCTAACTACAGGACAAAGCATCCACGCGCCTGGCGTAATTCCGGAGGTATATGTGTGTTTATAAAGTCCTGTTTCAATAGTGGCGTTATCAAACTGAAAGCTCCATCTAATCATCCAGATATATTCTGGCTTAAATTGAGCAAAACATATTTTAATTTCACCGAAGATCTATACATTGGAGTCAACTACGTTTCTCCAAACAACAGTCCAGGTAATGTGCCAGCCCCTGATACTATGTTTAAACTTATCTCTGATGATGTGTCTATGTACAGTCAACTAGGAGACGTAATGCTCATGGGCGATTTCAACGCCCGTACAAATAATGTTCCTGATTTTGTTCCTTTTGATTGTAATAAGTATTCCCCAATATCTGATGATATCTGCCGTCCAGATATTCCTATTGCACGTAATAGCTTAGATAAAAAACCGGTTGACTATTCTGGTAAGTTATTGTTAGATATGTGTAAGGAATCGCAATTAAGATTACTCAATGGTAGGACTCTTGGTGATATTTCAGGTCGCTTCACTTCCGTACAATACGGTGGCTGTAGTGTCGTAGATTATATGCTAGCTAGCACCAACTTTCTTCCACAAGTTCTTAAGTTTAATGTTGGTGAATTCACTGTTTTATCTGATCACTGTATGCTCAGTTGTGATGTTAATACTATTGTCCAAACTCAGTCCACAGAGAGCTCCGATCTCCACCCTCTGCCCAAACGATATATATGGAATAATGACTGTAAGCAATCATATATTGATGCCTTGCAGGACAGTAACACTACCAGGGTGCTAAGTTCCTTTGAAAACTCATGCGAGAGCAATCCTGATCACTTGGTTGATGACTTTTTAAAGATTTTACATCCTTTATGTGATAGAGTATTTAAATATATTATGCCTAAAAAAACTAAGACAAAAAGAAGACGAAATCACAAGCCTTGGTTTGATCAGTCATGTAAAGATATGAGGGGTACATTGCACCAACTAAAAAATCAACTGAATAAGGATTTAACCAATAATCAGGTACGGCATAAATTCTATTCATTTCGTGCAATGTATAGACGAATGCTTACTCGCACCAGTAAGCAATATAGGCAAAATTTACTCAATCATTTAGAATCCACCTCGGATCAGGACCCCAAACAGTTTTGGACCCTGTTACAAAATCTAAATCATGAACAAAAGCCCATCAATGATTCTTTTGACTCTACTGTTTTTATTGATCATTTTAAGAAGCTATCATCTACTGTGAACGAGGTTTCTGAATCTCGATTTCACGACGGGATAAGGGCTGAAAAAGCCTCCCTGGAAACTGATGCTCCCCGTAACCATGGTAACCCAGATTTATTTGATAGTCCCATTTCAATCAAGGAAATTATAGATGCCGTTAAAACTTTAAAAGCAGGCAAAAGTTCCGGTTTAGATGGTGTTTTAAATGAGATGCTCAAATGTGGTATTTCTAATCTCGCTGCATCCTTGCATAAACTATTTAATGTCATATTTACTTCAGGGATCTTTCCTTCAGCCTGGAATGTAGGCTTAATAATTCCAGTTCATAAAAAGGGCAGTAAAGATGACCCCTCAAATTACAGAGGTATTACCCTAATCAGCTCATTAGCAAAGCTATTCAACAAAGTTATTTTGGCAAGATTAACAGCTTTCTGTGCAGAAAATAATGTTATTTATAGAAACCAAATTGGATTTACGGAACATAGCCGCACTATGGACCACATTCTCACCCTCCGAAATATTATTGACCATGAAAAGAAAAATAAGCGAAAGGTTTTTAGTTCATTTATTGATTTACACAAAGCATTTGACTCTGTGTGGAGGGAAGGGTTACTGTATAAACTCTTGAAGTTGGGGGTTGGTGGCAAATTGTATACGTTGCTCAAAAGCATGTACTCCGACACCTCTGCTGCCATGAAATTCCCACAAGGCCTTTCATCATTCTTTCCCTCTACAGTTGGTGTAAAACAGGGCGATGTTCTCAGTCCCCTGTTGTTCAATATATTTATAAACGATTTGATAGGTGAAATCCAAAATGACCCCAGTGGGAAGATCTGTATCGGTGATTCTATGCTGACGATATCGTCATATTATCATCCACTGCTGAAGGGTTGCAAAGTAAGTTGGACATCTTAGCTCAGTTTTGTGTCAAATGGAAACTAAGAGTTAACACAAATAAATCACAGGTAATGGTTTTCAACAGCAACACTCAAAAAGATCTGTTTCATATAAATAATAATGCCCTTGCCATAGTTAAACAATACACGTATTTAGGCATAATCTTAAAAAGTAATGGCAATCTGTCATTAGCTATTGAAAACTTGCGCAATAAAGGCCTAAAAGCATACTTCAAAATGAAACAACTGTTAGGTAATGGTGCCAGCTGTCGACTATCAGAAAAGTTGTTTGATGCATTAGTAAAACCCATCCTGTTATACGGATGTGAAGTCTGGGGGGCCAGAGGTGCATTTAGAGATTCTGACGGCTTTGAGCATGTCCATCTTAAATTCATTAAGGAACTGCTTGGAGTACACTCCAAAAGTACGAATACAGCTTGCAGAGCTGAATTGGGTCGGCTCCCCCTAAAGTTCGATATAATGAAGCAGATGGTGCGATATTGGCAACATATCTTGGAAAGTCCGGGCTCTCTGGTGTCTGATGTATACATAAACACTATATCCTGTAGTTCTTGGACTCAGCATATTCAGAGCTTACTCAATTCATGCGGTCTCGGATTTCTGTTTAATACGCAATTTAATATAGCACCATTTCAGTTCAGTCACATTATACAACGTCTTAGGGATATTGAAATGCAAGAGTCTGTTTCGTATATCCATTCAATAGTAAGCTCTCAGTCTTATCCTCTTTCAGTCTCATGTTCTGTAAACCAACTTATCCAGAGATACTGACGGATAGACAATTGAGGAGTGTTGTTTGTAGATACAGAATCAGTGCCCACAAATTGGCTATAGAGCGTGGCAGATACAAAAATTTGGATAGAAGTGATAGATGTTGCAAGCAATGCTCAAGTAACGTTTTAGAGGACGAAAGTCATTTTATTCTCACTTGTAGTAAATATAAGACACCTAGAGAAAAGTATTTTGAATTTGTTGAAACACTATATCCTAATTTCAAGCACATTGGCAACGCTGATAAACTTAGATTTATTCTTGGTAACTCGGTATACAGGCATACTAAACTAATTCTCGTTAGAACTGCGCAGTTTTTACTATAGAATGCGAAAAGTTGCGCGATGAACATGTAGTAGGCTAAGCAGTATCAGTCTATATATTCTACAGAATCTTATAATCTATTTTATCACTTTATGTATAGTTCCGGCTCTTGGTTTTTGTTTGTCTTGTCGAGTATTGGCCTACATGTACAGGTCGTTACTCATTATGTTTGTGATATGACTCGATTACCAGTCTCATGACTGTGTTGATGTGTCAATAAAGTATTCTACGTAGGACGAACGTTGTGTGACCGCCAATTTTTCTTTGTTTGTTTGTGCAAACTGGACAATAAACGCTCGACACTGGGGTCGCACGAATGCTAGAAGAGTCGTCATAATAACATGGTACAACACCTATAGATTATGTTTATTAGTCCCCATGGGTTCAGATATTTTTTTTGGTGTAAAATGCCTACTCTGTGGAGAGGGTCCCCCGTGTTTTTTGATGAAATACGACGTACCAAACAAGAATATGTACACTTGACCATAAAATAAAATCTTTCCCTCCCCGCCCCATTTTCATCGAACACATACTTATATGGGATCAAAACATTTTTTTTAATTAACAAAACTATACATTTTTTTTTAAATGAGACCGCTCACAGAATGTAAACAATAGCCCAGTCGGTACGTTTGGTGTAAGTCGCTAAAGGTCATTGCGTACGTTGACATGACACCGATTTTGCGCGTCTGTGATTGACGGCTGAAAAATACGTTGGTCGATCGTCGGGGGTTTTCCAGAGCATGGACGGGTATTTTTCTATAAAAAGGGACAGTTTTCGAGATCTGTATCCATCTTCTCAAAGTCTAGGCGAAGCCCTCTTACGCAATAATACGAATATAATCTACACGCTGTACAAATACAAATAGTGGAAGAGTACTGTCCATTCCGAGCATGCAACGACCACCGTTCGCCTGTTCGCTCAATGATGACGGGAATTTTACCACAGATCCTGACGAGGCGGCTATAGAAGTACTACCGGTACAACAAGATGTGCGTACAATCTACCGACGGCTTTGGCCTACTATCCGGCACTGTTTTCATCGACATCGCCCGATACTGGACTTATCTTATAATAAAGCAAATAACTGTTGTATATATGTTCTATGAACGCTGCAGTATAGGTGGACTGACACTGCGGATATTCCACTGGACTGTTACAATAAGGGGAATAACTGTTGTATATATGTTGTGTTCTCTGTTATAAAATGTGTTTTTTCATACAACATTGTGAGTTTGGGTTATTTTGTATACCGTAGTTAACCATTTGAAAAGAGCTAATTCGGTCGTATCGACCTTGATGACTGACCCTGGTATATATGGCCAGGTCGCCTCGTTGCCCCTGGCGGCAAACACTAGGGGGAGATAACTCCGAGCTTTCACCCCACAGTGACCTTTTGACCCGGGTGTGACCTTTTGACCCGGATGTGACGTCATAGTGACGTTATAGGCGAAAAGCAACGTATGGCCCTGGGGCTACTTTTTCTGTCCGAACCGCAGCACCGCCGGACTACTTTCTGACCGCCTCACCGCCAGACCGCGGAAGAATACATGTCACGTGACCGGAAGAGCCTTTGACGTTTGAGCCCGGGTGTGACCTTTGACCTGGATTTGAACTTTGACGGCTTCTGATTGGACGAGAGCTCTATGACGCCATCGATGACGTCATCTCATTTGCATAAATACTAAGGAATTTACCCTTTATATACTACGCTCCCAAGCCCCACAACCCTGTTATGTTCTGTAATGTTTGTTTGTTTCTTGTAATTGTATGGTGCCGTTAGCCTACGGGCACAATAGTGCAATAAAGTATCCTATGTAATCCTATGCAATCATATGTATCGGTGAATAATCTTGATCGTATTTTTTTTATGTATTGCTTGTACTTTTTATATGTTCTGTGTGTATTGTTTTATGTATTGTTAATGCTTGTACTTTTTATAGGTCCTGTATGTATGCTTTTATGTGGTGCCTTTAGTCTTCGGGCAAAAACGAGCAATAAACCATCTTATCTTATCTTATCTATAAAGTTTCCACCGGCTCTAAATTAACACAATTGGACTTGCACTTGTAGTACTCATTCGCATAATTTCTTATTCCACACAGAGGTAATATTTGAAATGGATGAAATCTAAAGTACTTTTGTACTTTTGAGGGTTCCATTGATTTGATTTGTTTGATCTGCCCATATCCACCACAAGAACAGATATGGGCAGATAGAGTTGCCCAAACTTCTTGGCCTCCTTGTTCCGGTCCATGTTTTGTATAGTATTTCACACTAAACAAATATTTCATGCTCATGGTGACGTCAAAACCGATGGCTTCTTTGAAAGTCAGTTCCTGTTGAACTTAACAGCATTAACATCCATGTGGTATTGTTGTTGTCTAGAATTTGTCGACATAGCCTGGATCATAAATGTGACATAATTTATATCCTATCAATGCTCCCCAGCTATGTAGGCGACATATCCAAGTTGGGGAGCAGATGGGATTTAATTTTACGTAGATTGGATCAAATATTTAATTGTCCAAATTCTATCTGGTCCTATGATTTCCTGTCACTGTTCCAGGTGGCTATGATGTTATATTCTGTCATAAGGCAGCTTTATTGTAAAGTCCTATTAATAAAAATAATCCGGTTCCTTTAATTATCAGACATAAAATCTACGTCACATCATATCTACGTCACGTCTTATTACTAAAGGAATTCTGTTCAGTTCTAATTTTATTGTACACACAATATATAAAACCTTGGTGGAGTAGGTTCCACTTAACCAAACTACATGTTCTTGTAATAGACGTCACATGTTCAAAAGTTGAGACTGAAGTGAATATATATTGATTAATAGACAGATCTGAACTACTACTATATTTATCTGCCAAATGGAAACAATATTTACAAATATTTAATGCCAATAGATTTACCAGATATGTTAAAATAGTTCAATGTGCGTCTGCAAAACCAATTGACTAAATCATTTCATTGTCTGTTATCAACATTGGGATATTGCCCTTTTTACATTTTAAATTAATTTAAGGAACTGAGCAGGCCCGTAGCCAGGGGGATTATTTTGGGTTCGGCAAAACCCCCCATTCTGAAATATTATATAATTTTCTCATATCAATGCCCTTTTCAAACTGAAGCGAACCCCCTATTTGCCCCTTTTCCCACACAGCGAACCCCCTTTTGGAGTGAAGGCGAACCATCCCTCAGTAAATCCTGGCTACGGCCCTGCTGATAGAATGATTATAATTACTTACTTTAACGAATAATTTCGAATGCTAAAATATCAATGTAAGAGAGCTATTACTATAAAGGACAGAAACAACCTTGTAATGATGGCTATGATTATAATCTATAAAATTATAGGGATAATATGACCGAAGAATCGTCTAAAAATATCTCTTTTGAAAATGATTTCACTGTGTGGTCATCATGGTGGCCATATTGTTTTTTCTTTGTTTTGTTTTTCACATTTTCTATCACAGATATAGTGTGGTAATTTACGCCGGCACAAACCAATTTTAAACCAAGGTTTGAAAGCATCAAAGGATTTAAAATTATTTCGGTAATATCATTTATAGATTAACCAGTTTTCATAAATTAGACTGTGTATCGTTTCATAATTGTATATTGCCATGCAAGTTACAACATTTGTAGATTCCCATCAATTCTAATGTGGATTGCCAAGAGAATTATACCTATATTATCTTAAGATGACAGTCCTTATCTGAACATGACATGTTGAAATATTCAATGTATATATATACACGCTATATCGCCATACTTTATTCATTGTGTATTGTTGTCACCAATTAGATTGTGTATTGTATCACCTGTAATCACAACATTTGCATCGTGCTATCTCTTAACATTTAATGTCTACAACAATTTTCTGAAAATGACATTTTAATATCTGTCCAATCTGACCGACATTACTGGCTTACCCATTCGTATATGTGTATTGGCTAAGATCACATTATACCTTGTATATATACTGTACGTATAGAGCTGTTTGTAACTTTGTTCACTGCTGAAGATGCTACAACTAATAGCGAAATATACAGAATGAAATTGTCATCCCTACTCGGAGTTGCTTTTCTTCTCTATTATTAGAATGATTATAATTACTTACTTTAATGAATAATTTCGAATGCTAAAATATCAATGTAAGAGAGCTATTACTATAAAGGACAGAAACAACTTTGTAATGATGGCTATGATTGTAATCTATAAAATTATAGATAAACAAGACATGAAAACCATAATTAACCATATTGGGTATTGACATTTAAATTTCATTTGTGTCCATAAAGGGGAATGGCATGGGGGGGGTAATATGACCGAAGAATCGTCTAAAAATATCTTTTTTGAAAATGATTTCACTGTGTCGTCATCATGGTGGCCATATTGTTTTTTCTTTGTTTTGTTTTTCACATTTTCTAGCAGAGCTTGACCCACAGATATAGTGTGGTAATTTTCAGGACTCTAGCCTAAGGGATAGCAAAAATATATAGAGGGGGCAGGGGGCTTCCCCCTTCCCCTCGTCTGTAACTGGGGTACGGTTCCCATGTCTTGACAATGTGGAAATTCAAATAGATTGCCACAAATAAATTTAAAAAATATGTAGGTCTATCTCTGCTGTGCAATTTTCAGGTATTATCGGAGGATGTCTAGTTTATAAAACATTCTGAAGTTTCAGGAATTTTCGAAAAGTTCATTATCAATTTTGAATGTAAACTTTGAAAGTTTAAATTGGAACATACTCTCCCTAGCTTCAGGGTATAGGGACAATTTTGAACTGATTGGACTTTGAGGTGAACTAAAAAATTAGTCCTGGACTTCATTCCATATGAAATGTTTTCTTCAAAGTTTTTTTCAACTATCAAATTTTAATTTCAAGTTAAAATTATATTCAAATTTAAATTCAAGTATGACTTTAATCTTGATCAAATTCAATTGAAACTGAAATTTCATTTAAAAAACTGAAATTCCGATTCGAAATTAAAATTAACAATCAAGTTAGAATGATCATAAAAAAAATAAATAGGTTTCGAACTCAGTTGTTTTAATTCAAATTTTAAACTAAGTTTACAGGGAGTCGTGTACTCAAAAGGGGTTTCCCGTGGACCCACGCTATCGGCAGCCATTTTGTGTTTGCATTTGTTCTGTGCGCACTTGGCGTGACGGGGAAGCAAATTTACCTTTTCATAGTTCCCGGAAACAAAACTTTATTGCCTCTTGGCTTGAAATAATTGCCTCTGGTGTATGGTGTATTTAAAGAGGATTATGGTGCCGTAAATCAGGAAATCTGTCATGAAGGAACAAATATGGTGCTGTGAGCTTGTCAGTCAGCTGTTGATACTGCAGAAATCCACCCGACGGGGGGTGTTTTCACCGCTGTTAACAAATACCTGCAAGGAATAAAGAACATCATCTATACTTCCAAACATGGACTAGACTTGGTGCATCCGGGGTATTGAAGTGTTACATTTTGGCGCTGCGAGCAGGGTCCTTGTCTCAGCAGTCACCCCCTTGCGTATTGATGCTGTAGAACTGTGAGGAGGAGTTATGCAGAAGCTGTGTTCCAGCCTGTTAGCCCATGCTGTGGAAAAGTGGCTTGACTCCTTCTGGATGGAACTGAATGAACTTATGGCCAGATGCTAAGATTGGTCAAACTGAACTTATAACGATGAACTGTTACTGGAAGAAAAAAAACAATTGTTGATAAATTAATGAACGTATGAAATGATGTTCATATACACACCCACTTTCTCGGTGTGTCCTGGCCCTATGTGTGAAGAGATGTCCATATACACACCCACTTTCTCGGGGTGTTCTGACCCTACACCTGCCTGAGTATAGGAGTTATTATAACATCACTATATGTACTAACATGTACCTCAGAGCAGTTGTTTCGGATAATTTCGGGAATATATCTTATGTATATCCCAGGTATATCTCTCATCAGGGGCCAAACTCAATCATGAATATATTTAACTATTCACGATAAATACTCTCATATTCTCGCAGATATAGTGATGCCGGAGTTACCCACGGGTTGAAATCTTACATTATTTTAGATTTACACTCTTCTTCTTCGTTACTGTTGTCTGTGTTGCACACGTTGTGTAATCGTTTATTAATTTCGATTCACACATATCTTGTTTTTCTCTTCTTTCTTGCTGACGGTTCTTCTCACGTGCCAGTGTATTTTAGCAATATACTGAATGGGCTGGCACGATCCCGGCATGGTCGTCACAGGAGATTCGGATTATGCTTCGAAAAACATCTCGGATCGCATAGCATATTCTTACTATTTCTCAATCCAGGTGTCGGAACATGAATCTCACTTAAAGAGATATTAAATACGGCGCATGTTCATTTCAGGATGTCAGCCGCTGTCTGCATTCCGTCTCTCAATGGTTGTAGTCTGCGGGAACATGAATCTCACTTAAAGAGATATTAAATACGGGTCATGTTCATTTCAGGATGTCAGCCGCTGTCTCCATTTCGTCTCTCAATGGTTGTAGTCTGCGGGAACATGAATCTCACTTAAAGAGATATTAAATACGGGTCATGTTCATTTCAGGATGTCAGCCGCTGTCTGTATTCCGTCTTTCAATGGTTGTAGTCTGCGGGAATATCTAATACTGTCGCAAGCCGTCAGTTGAATGATGAAACTCCTGGTGGAAGGGCCCAGTCGGTACATGGCGCCAATAATATAATTGGCTATAAGAAATCGTCCGTCACCCGCTGATTGGCACAGAATCGCTCTGACTGATTGGTTGAAATGCCGGCAGCTGATTGGTTATTTTGACACCCACTGCAGAAGTCATTGTATGCTATAATCCTCTCAAGCTCAACGTGTAGATGTATAACGTGGGCCAGCATCAGGCGCTATGATTAAACCCAGTATATCGTATCCGCGTATATATTGTTAAAGCTCAATATATAAACACCTGGGGACACTTTCATCAAACTTCGTACGCAACATTTTTGCGTATATTTTGCGTATTCAACTCCGTAAATCAAAATGGACTTTCACTAAACTTCGTACGGTACGAATTTGCGTAAATCTGTGCGTAAATCTACGGCAGCTTCTGAGGTGGCGTACGAAAATTTTCTTGCGTAAATTCGGTTTGTTTACACCACGTGACTTTCGGCGATGAACGTACAACTTCATGACCCGCCGTTTTCGGTTAAATACCTTTCAAATTGTGTCACCAGTTGACTTTCAAGTTATCGCACTGACCATCTACATTCCGTGTCTTTGTGTAGATCTCAGTTTCATTAAAATGGGAACCAGCCGTATGTGAAGAATGCATCAAGACTATGTCATAGGTGGCGAAAACTGGCCTCTGGGTCAAGTTTTAATGGCAAAGAAGCAAATTCGCTTCTTTCTTTCGTCAATAAATTAATAGGCGAGTCCTGGTATGCAGATACATTTCAAATCACTGGTGTGAAAGTTCTCCTGGGCTAAACACAGACACACAGTAGACATCAAGAGTTAAATACCAAATACCCTGATTATCAAATCGTAATTTTTGCTAGATTTTCGCACTGGCAGAGTTTTGCATGATCAGAGACGACACTGTAACATGCATTTTCATGCACAACTATAGGCTGGTTTGGATATTATTATTTAAATATCAGACCTTATAATTTTGCCGAGGCATCATCGCATGAGACTTGAATATATCCACCCGGACGGTATAATATTTGTTTCATATTTTCTAGCTACCATCATTACCGTATACATATTTCATCCTTCACAGGCTCCAGGCCATAAATGGGTGACCAAAGGAAATTTTGAACTTACAGGATATTTTTTCTGCAAACTCAAGCAATTTTGAACGATCCTTGGTTATTTTAGACATAATTTCATGAAAATGCCCAGATGAATGAGATTTTGATATAGCTGCGTGAGAATGCCAAATAGTTTCACGTCGAATGAGTGAGAATTGACAGGTCCGTTATTATCTATATAAGTTGGCCAAGAAACCGTAAGATACAGAAATAAATCAAACAAATGAAAAAATTAGCACCAAATCCAGGTCATCAAAATCACCGACAATCAAGTTGGATTCTTTAAAATGAACAAGTCGTTCACATGTACAATCTAAGCCATGGTTTAATAATTGGGACTGTTCATATGAATACCATGAGGGTATAACTATTACATGTTGTTTATTGCGCAATTATTCCAATACAAGAACAGAAGCATCAGGTCTGGAATGGCAGCTGCCAATCCATCAACTTAAGAGTGTCCTACTCTGAATATCATCCTAGGACAGAATATCTGGATTTAGATATAATCTGCTCAAGGCTCTGAAATTGTGAACTATTTAGTCTATCCTATTAAGACACTCACCCATGCAAGCCCGCCTTCAAGTCGGATTAAATGTAAACAACTTCCATGAGACACATTTCACTGTACAGATCTTGTTGAATGAGAGCTTGTGAATTTTGAGTTGACAAAATTTGATTGGTCACATGCATCCTCGCACCAGTATACCAAATGTACTCTCTTGTACGTTTCATTCATCTTCGGATGTCGGGATTGACTCGACTCGAACTGCCATATATGCCATCATAGGCCTATGGTGGTTTTGATATTCAGGTTGAGTGTCCTAGTCCATAAATCAAACACTTTATTGCCATGAAAATATCAGCACCAACTTTAACGAAATTAGAGCATAAATGAACAAAATTAAGCTAGGTTTTCAATGATGACAGTAAGGCAGTAATTCTATTCTTGCCATCAAATCCATATGACTGACAAGTATCACTGTATCATATTAGTACAATGTATCTCAGTCACTCTGCAATCCGCATTATCTACCTTAATTTTTGGACAAAGGATTCTCACCGACAGACTGACGGGTACACTGACACGGTCTCTCCACTTAAATTTGTGGATTGTAGTATCCCTCCCTTCAGTATGGAATATTTTTAATCAATGATAAATTGCCAAAATTATCATCAATGTATTAAAGAATATTAGTCCCTTCTTGAAATAGATAATTTGATGTATACATGTATTTCCATATTTACAGCAGTTATCAATGGTTAAAAACCCTCGGCTGTAGATATAGGCAGGAGAGGAAGATTAGGAACCACACTGGGAGTCATGTGTCAATGCACCTATCGAGTTGCTGTTGCAGATCCATTGTCTAGAAACTGAAGTGAAAAAGGCGGCTTATTGTGATAAACCTGCATCAGTTGGGTTGTACATGTAATTGGATCTTGCATGTCATATGGCATTTCCTATATAGCCTCAGGTTATTAAAGTGACTGACAATATTGGGTCTACTATCAGAAACTTTCCACTTTATTTTGTCATATGTGTTACCACTGAACCAGTTTTGATAGTCTTTTGTGATGTTTCTTTGATGTGTCGGAGCCCCGTTGAGCTTCCGGGGATTGATCTGGGATGTCGTCGTGCACACCGCAGGTCATGGTAAGAATAGGCCTCAGCTCCTCAGGCAGCTTGTCGTAAGAGGCGACTAACTGAGGCACCCGTGGGGTTCCTGGGTGTGAAAAGGAATAGGACCCCACTCGTGTGGTTCCCGGGTGTGAAAAGGAATAGGACCCAACGTCGTGATATGGCTGAAATATAGTTGAAAGCGACGTTAGATCATATTCACTCACTCACTCACCCTTGATGTGTCGGAATGATAATATACCTGTACTATTGAAGAATGCTTTCCAGAGATCCACACTACGGTGGCCTTATGGTTAGGGTGTTGGCCTTGTAAGCGGCAGGTACTGGGTTCAATCCCAGGCCGGGTCATATCAAAGACTTGAAAAATGGAACTTGTTGCTTCCCCAGGCCACTTACGCTCAGCATTAAGAGGATAGAACAAGGACTGGTTCGCTCGGTGTTTGTATAATGCGACTGAGTAGGGTGTCATATCTGCCTAAGACATGATATTTCGGTCGGACAGCACTATAAAATTGCAGCATTAGACAGGTTAGGGGAATCCCGCTCTCTAAAATGGAGGTAAAAAGGGCCATTTTCGCTCAATAAATCAGTTCACATAATGAATTCAGCAAAATTCTCTTGAGGCGCATACAGACATATCTATCCGCATTAAATGGTAGTTAAAAAGTAAATTGTCATCTATCAAATTTGCATAATAATAGGCCAAACATCCTTCGCGCTGTTTAAACAGGGGTAAGTGAGTGAGTGAGTAGGATTTAACGTCGTTTTCAACATTGTTTCAGTCATATCACGACGGTGCCTACATGTGCCAGAACACGAGAGTGTCCACAGTTCCTATTATTCTGGACACTGATCAGCCCAGTCAGTACAGCACCCGGTCACCCATCCAAGTATTGACCGAGCTGAACGCTGCTTAACTTCGGTGATCTGACGAGAACCGGTGTTTAAACAACATTGACTGGTTCTTCACATGGCAAATTAATTTTATGACATGGAACAATAGATAAATCAATGCGCCTGAAATTTTGATGCATTGGTTAAGAAGGAATCAGAAGTTATTGAGCAAAAACGATCTTTTTTGCCTCCATTTCAGAGAGTGGGATCGCCTTTACCTGTTAGATCTGCTCAGTTGTAAACAAGTAAGTGAATATATACACAGTAAACATGAATTGCTTCTGTTTCACAACCATATGCATGTGTGAGCCAAGTTTGGGGTTCCCAGGTATAATCATTCTTGAGATATTGTGTTGAGAACAAAAGACAGACATATGTACGTGATGACACTGTCCCAAAGGGGTCATTCAAGCATTACGTTCGCAAAAAATTTGATTTTTTTACCCCCTCCCATATGCAAAATTTAACCCAGCATACATAGAAAAAAATAAAATCCGATTATTACACCCCCCCCCCCACTCGCTGCGTATGTAATACTTGAATGCACCCAAAGCCAAAATTTAGGCCATGCACAATAATATTTTTCTTTCCATTAACCCTACCTACACATATATTTTGCAATCAATAAAGAAGTTTGGGTAGGCATTTTTTTTTATGTCTGTTTTTCAGCAGTACCCCATGAAATCCTATACAAAAGGTAAAAAATTGACAAACAAAAAGTAATGAAAGAAAAGAAAGAAAAAAAAAACCTGCCAACCTACCTACCTACCCAATTTTTCTAAAGTTGGTTACTGGAAACACAAATATTATTATTGATGGCCTTAGCAGTAACCCTTGACCAGATGCATATGTGTTGAAACTTTGGAGATCCTCGGGCTTGGAATAGTCATTCTTGAGATATTGATAGATGACAATTACAAGTGTCTAGTCCGTCATTCATATTCAGCCGTTGTCCATTAAAGAATATCCGCATCCGTAATCCAAAGACCTAATTCATATAATAGATTTAGCACCAAATTAAAAGAATACATCATAGTATACATAACACTAGGCTACTTTCCTGTAAGGGAGAAGCAGTCAACAGTTTTCATTGATGCCAGCAAGACATCATGATGTCTTTGTGTGCATTGTTACTTTTTACATGAACACCAAGGTACTATTTTACTTCTTCACATATCAAGTTAAATACTATACTAGCATTCCATTAACCAGAAAGGCATGTTATGTCATGTAGATAAGTGACCAATCAAGTTAGGCGCTAAATGGTATCTTCCAAACTCCAAATATGGCAATTGGTTTAATTGAAATGGGAAATGTATACATGTATTTCCTTCGAACATTTCTGCTGTCTGGGTCTCTGAATATGGACCACAAAATATTCATAGAGCTATGACATTACCAAACCTTATTCCAAAAGAATACTGATCACATTTGGTCAAGGCGAGTACACCATGTGCATGTAGAGATCGACTGTGTGTGTGAAGATGGTAACTTTAGGAATTAAAATTGGTCATACATCTCAACCTTATAGTTGCAGCACACTTGAATCTGCCATTTTCACATTAATCCTCAGACAATATTCCATTCAGTGTATCTGTGAATTGACCCACGACTTCAGCTGATCAAGTACTGGTAGTATAATTTCAATTTGCCCTATGTTTTAACCCAGGACAATATTTTGTACTGGTGATATCAAACCTAATTCTATACATGTACAGTATTCAAAGAAAGAGTTATTATGCTTAGAATAATGTATAATTTGGCAAATATTACATGGAAATATGCCAGCTATCACCAGTTCAAAATAGTGTCAGGGATTGAGAGATGGGGCAAAGTAAAATTGCACTAGCTGAAGTCCAGGATCAGTGTATAGACAGGCTCTTTATCTCAATAATGTGCAACTGAGCCATTGTATTGACTAATTCTGTTTGTTTCATTTTTATCAGACATATGTGTTTTCTTGTTTGGTCTTGCATTGTCAGTGGTGTGTAAAATAATCTAGCTGTTACACTGAATGCAGAATGTCTGCAGGCCTGACAATTTGTTGGTTGCAAATCTTACAGATTCATGCGAACAGGGCCAGGAGATCAGTCTTGTATCCTACAAATTCCCTGCTTCTGATAACATTTTTTAAGCAATACCTGAAAGTGTCATTGTATGGAAATTTAAGCTAGGCCAAACCACTTGCTTCTAAAACTGAAGTTTATGTTTCTTCTTCAGCCCCAGACATCGTACTGCATGTGTCCAAGGTTGAATAAACATGCGTTGTCTTTGAAATGCAGTCCATAATGGGGATTTGTGTTTGTCAGACTAGAAATGGTGTGAAGAATAATTATTCCAAGAAAAATGTGTAAAATCATACGTAGATACTTCTATGTAAAATGTCACATTCCCTTAGCTCTGTAAGATGATATTGCCTCTGTTAAATGAAATAGGATTTGTATGGATTTTTATCAACCCTATTATATCCTACTGTGAAAATCTGGAGCAAATCTATAGTTTATGCTCTGCTAATCATGCTGTTGTGAAATTTTCAATTATAGTCACAGGAGTTGGTGTTATTCGGTATGCCCCTTGCAGCAATAAGTTGTTGTCACTTGAATCTTGTCTTCATTCTCTATGAAGTTGCAGTCTTGGACTTAGCAATACACAGTACTAAATTAGTACATTTTGCAAATTAGTACATTTTGCAAATTAGTACATTTTGCAAATAAAGGCTATCTGGATGAATGGAAAACTGGTGAATATTCAAATACATGTATATATACATCAATTATTTTACAACAACTACATGCCAAATTCATGGACACCCAAAATGTCTTCCATGTTTAAATGAACCTGAATTGCACGTGATTTTCAACACAAATTTTGAGATAATGCCAACATACATGTAGATGTGTTATGGAAATTCAAGTAATTTTTTAGGCTGTTGGTACTGAGGCAATATGTGCAAAGATTTTCCTTGACATATTTTGCAGTATTTGACATGTATGACATCTCATACACCATGTACACCAGCCATTATCAGGCAGAATATGATTTTGAAGGGTTGACTTCATGAAGCCTGTACCAGTTCAACTGTTCTATAAAATAGAAACTCACAGTTTTAAGACAGAATCTCAAAGTTCTACAATATAATCCAAACATTGGTTGGTTAAAAATTAGAAGACTTCTTGCCGCGCCGAACATTTTAAAAATATTGTTCTGCAATGTCTAAAATACATGTTTATTCAGGCTACATGTGCTGAGAAGTATGGAAAGTCAATCTGGGATCCCTGACAAGGTCAATCCAGGTCAATCCGATTGACCATTGACCTAAATTAGTACATTTAGCACATTAATTAGCATGCTTGACAGCATTCATAAAAACCTATGCCAAAAAAAAATTGAAAATCCGCCGGTCCACACCAATATATTGGCGAGTAGATGTTGATAAACAAACAATTAAGTTTAATGAGCCTAATATGCAACATGTATGATGCCATAAGATTCCATAGCACATGCATAGTTTATTATTATTGCTTTATTTTGTGTAAAATGAACCGTAAGCTATTGATCTTGTTGACAAGCTTTTAATCTGAAATCATCAATTTTATTCCCATTTCAACCTACCCCAAACAATAAAAATACAGGAACTTCGGAATTCAGTGATTTGAAGCTAGATATATTTTTATGGAACATAATTATGCTATAGTGGACAAAATTTTAACATTTTATCCAGGAAGGCATTATATTTATGTCAAATCTATACATTTCAGGCCGAAGCCAACAAGAATATACTTTCATGCTTCCAATTATAATACATGTAGTTTCTTCTTCAGCTTTAGCCAATGTAGGTGTTCTGGGTTGAATAGACCTGTTTTGAGATGTACCATACCCTTAGCAATCATGATACAGAAAACAACCAGGCTATCCTCAATGAATTTCAATTGTCCATCTTGTGAGGTTATCATATAAATAACTACACCTATCAAGCTTTGTGGACTAGTTATAAATTAGAAGAATGAGTATGTAATCTTTGTGGACTGGGTACAGTAGGTATACTAACTTTAGGTCTAATGTATAATGGTGATTTTTCTGTCAGACTTGAAATGAAAAAGAGAATGTTTATCTGAAGAAAACTGAATTGCCTCAAACTTATTTTCAATAGCATTTTAGGACTGTCCTTTTTGTCATTAATTTCAAAAGTTCTAGTTTTGACAAAAGGTTATTCTTCATGAAATATGGGATGACAAGATAATACTAAGTTTGATAATGATACAACCTTTTTGCATAACTCGATAGCTTGGGAATTATTTTGAACAGGTGATTATGGGAGCTCATTCTGATTTGAAGTGTAACGAAAATCGACGAAATTCTGCCTGATGTTGTTTGGCAGGCTTTTATATGAATATTGATCTTGGATAAATAATACATGACAATATTCTGAATAGCAGATGGTCGAACTTTCAGATTGCCATGATTTGATTATTTCAAAACATTCAAACTTTAGAAACGATGACACCAAACATGCAACCAAAACAAAATGTTATTGATCTAGCCCCTTGCAAAAAGACATTGTTAAATAATGAAGTTATGGTACCCCTCCCGAATCATTGATATTGAATCACAACCTACCTATAAAACATTGTTGCCTGCTTACTATGTTCCAGTATATGGTACCACACGTCTATGCCTCCACTGTGGGGTGATCGAAACAAAATAACATTTCATAGGGATAGACGTGTCAAATTATTTTCGGTGGCAAATTCCATAGCTTCTAGCCTACTATACAGTGTTATCAATTCAGTATTTGTAGATTTAATGTGTAATACTGACCAAGTTATTTTGAACGCAGTTGCAAAATATACCTATGAATCCTTTAGTCAGTACACATGAGCAGCAATGTTTCATATTATAGATGTACAATTGTACAGGTATTACTATTGGTCAATCAATATATCGTGGGATGCAGACTATCACGGTTTATACATGTAGATTCTCACATGTACTTTATTGTCTCTTATAAATGCTGTGTTCTTTGGCCTTAGGCTTTGGTCTTAACGGCATAGTTGCGCAAATAAACTTTGAACCCTTGTATTGTAAAGGTAGAATAGAATCTCAACTATTATCCAAGCTGGTACCGTACGATAGTGCATGTTCACTTATAATTCATGTGCCCCCCCCCCTTCCGCGTCACTGTGATGAAAATATATAATTTGCACAGTCTCCAATCATTTCTAAAGTAAGTTTACTGTCACAATACTGAGAATTTCCTTGACTGGTTGTTCCAAGAAATAAAGCTACGGGGAGATGTGTTCAATTACCTACTGGTTTGTTCGAGTCGCCAAAATGTGCGTCAGTGATGCAGTTGGAGACCTGACAAGTGTTGTCCAACAACAACAACGTCTGGATTGCTGTCCACTCGGGCTCGTTTATTCAATTTATTACACCATTATACGTCGCTAAACTATCCCGTATATATGCGGGCAGTGACAGGGAAGCAGACTGAAGCAGGCAACTGATTATATTGCCAAACGTTATCTCGTTTTGCTATCTTTTGTGATAACAAGCACCTGCTATGCGGGGTCGATTTTCTATTGTCAACCCTGGTTCGAGGCTACAACTGCACTTCCGGTATTTACGAATATATTTACGTAAAATGGATACGGAAGAAATTTACGGAGACGTTAGTGAAACCGGCGTACTCATGTCGTAAATATTTGCGTAAATTCGTCGTATGTTCTAAATCTTGCGTAAATATACGAAGCTTGATGAAAGTGTCCCCTGCACCCCAATCTGATGTTTCAGCTGGTCCACCTCTTCAAGACTGGTACGCACGTGGTTGTAATGAGAGTATACTTGACCTTGTTGACAACATCCATCTTTACATCTCCTAATGGAGAATGACAAAGCATGGTTGAATGAGAGATAAATAGATATCCGAAACAACACGCTCTTGAAGGGCTCAACATGTTATCATATAGGTTAACGCTGAGACCCCCAATTAATATTGGTAGGGCTGATCATATACATCTATTATATGTATATATGGCTGTAGTCATAACACAAACAAACAAACAAACAAAGCACGTAGATCGATGCAGGCTCTTCCAAATCATATTAAATGTATTTCCAGTGTAATTCCGAGGCGGGTAATCGAGGGTAATGGTTGACAGCATACTTCACGGGTATTGAGGATGTTAGATTTATATTAACATGTTGTAGCACAAATGTATACGTTAACTTAAATTTAAGCGTATATTTTTGCTGAACTCATCTTCCATATCCGACTATCCTCGGAGACGAACAGTCGGGGTAAAATCAGGCTGTCTTCAAGTCGTATGGTCATATGCTCGTTTACATATAGTAACATGCTTTATCTTATCAGGTACTTGACGTCACTCTGAAGTCGGAAATAGAGATAAATGCTGAGCGATATCGGTTGGCTGGGTAGCAGGTATACTTTTAAGTATATTTAAATTGAAATTCCATGCTACATTATATCATGTAATCCCTGGTATTTCATCTCACTCCATGATAAGCAGTGTCGAATCCTGGGTTGGATGAGAAGCATGCTGGCTCAACTTATATTAATTGTAGTTCCATCTACCGAATTTGACTTCTCTCGGAGGCAGGCTGTCGAGATAATGCAGGATTCCTATAGTCGATAAGCAGAATAAGAAATCTTAACAGTGTAGCATGTATACATTTAAGTTTATCATATCTCAGAGAAGATTGTAGACTTTTGATTGGCTGACAGACCGCATGTATGCTACCGTATTTTCCATCTAATGATCGAATATATCTTGTATAACCCCGTCGTCAAGGGTAACGGCCAGGTGTTCAGCAACGGCCAGGTGTTCGTCGCCGGCGAGGTGCCCAGGTGACGGGAATGAAATCGACATCCTATATATATCGTGCACAGAAAATGTTACATATGGAAGGTAGGCTACCAGCTCGCTCTGCCACAATGACGCTGTCAGACAAACGCTGGTACTAAAGATCGCAGATAGTTCATTAAACCTATACAGAGAAACAACCAATCTTCCAAGGAAAGGCTCTGAGATATGATAAATACGTTACACGTCTCCCTTCCGGGGTAATAAGGGATGAGATTTGGTTTCTCTCGCCGTATTTTTCCTCGGCTGCGCCTCGCAAAAATACGGCGAGAGAAACCAAATCTCATCCCGTATTACCCCGGAAGGTCGACATATAACTAATAATATTAGTGCATGCTACCGAAAATCTTCATCTTTCGGTGTTTGACGTCTCTTCAAAGCGGAAAGTTGGTGTATACATAGACTGTCTGTTTTGCAGATCGTACCATTTGTACTTCATGCAGCGGACCTCCCACTCCATTATCGGGAGTAGTAGGGAGACAGCACGAAGGCATGCGTTTTGCCGGGGAAGGTAACTCTTGCATCCACCAGGGGGCGCTGTTTCCAGGTTAAAGGTATAGGGGACGCCACATCGCCTTTCACCTCTGTGGCGTCTGTGGCGCCAGGGGGCGCCACCAGCTCAAGGTCACGTGGAGGTCAAAAGTAGTTCCGGCAACCTTTAACCTTTGTATTCTTCCGCGGTCTGGTGGTAATGCCGTCATTCCGCGGACAGAAAGTAGTCCCATGTCAACCAAGTGACTTCTAATGTTAATGTATACGGGGAATGCCTAAAAAGAGTATGGGAATGGACGTTTTGTGACAGAGGTGGGTCCCTAGTGGACCGAATGGGTCGAGTGAGGTATCAAAGTGAAGCATTCGTGAAGGGGCATCCAGTCATGGGTGGGTGCATGTAAAATTAGGATTTTTTCCCGAAACTATAAAAAGCGGAACACGGACTTTACCCCTAAAATAGGGGAAAACACCTATCAACCCTAGTCAAAAGGGCTAATATCGGTCCCCGGGCTTATTGGGACCTGCCTATCAAGTCAATGGGGTGGGTGCATGTAAAATTAGGATTTTTTCCCGAAAATATAAAAAGCGGAAAACGGACTTTACCCCTAAACTAGGGGAAAACCCCTATCAACTCTAGCCAAAAGGGCTAATATTGGTCCCCGGGCTTATCGGGGCCTGCCTATCAAGTCAATGGGGTGGGTGCATGTAAAATTAGGATTTTTCCCCGAAACTATAAAAAGCGGAATACGGACTTTACCCCTACAATAGGGGTCTGTATTATACAATATAAGGGAAAATTACAATCGTCTAGTCCGTCATTCATAATCCAGCCGTGTGGGGTATGGGGATGGTCAATTTTTTTTCGTGGGCTTTACTATGGCTTGTGGGGTCGCGTTTTTCTCGTCTCGCCAAGAAAATGACAATGGGAAGGGTCCCGGAGCGAATCGGTGAAATTTTTGGGAAAAGTCACCGAGGTCTGTGTATAGGCCCATAGGCTGGCCATGGGGGGTATAGGTCCAACCTGGGAAATTCACACACGTTCATTGTGATATGGGTTGCTTGGATTTGTTTTTCACGTCTCGTCATTTAGAACACGATGGGAAGGGTCCCGCAGCGAAACGGTGAAATTTTTGGAAAAAGTCACCGAGGCCTGGGTAGGCTATACTGCATGGCTATGTGTGTATAGGTCCACACGGGGTGGACGTTTTGGGATCTAGGTGGGCCACTAATGGTCCGATGAGGTCGAGTGAGGTATCAATGTGAAGCCTATGTGAGGGGGCAACCGATGGGATGGATGTGGGGTAGGAATATCGTCATTCTGCGCATGCGCAATAGACAAAGTGTATGGAAATAGACGTTTTGGGATCTAGGGGAGCCACTAGTGGGCCGATTGGATCGAGTGAGGTATCAATGTGAAGCCTATGTGAGGGGGTATCTGATGGGATGAGTGCGGGGTTGAAATATCGTCACTCTGCGCATGCGCAGTGGACAAAGGGTATGGAAATAGACGTTTTTGGGTCTAGGTGGGCCACTAGTGGGCCGATGGGATCGAGTGAGGTATCCATGTGAAGCCTATGTGAGGGGGCTAGACTACGGTGTCGTTTCCATTCTGCTGCGCAGGTCACGTGGGTTGTGACGTCACTTCCGGGTTTCACCTCGAAACCCAGAAGAGTTCCAATGTTCTCTTAGACGTCCGGATGTTCAACCTCCGGGGGTTTTTCCCGGTCCGGCCCGGCCCGCCCCGGCCGCAGCGCGCGCGCGCATGGAAAAGTACCATATAGCCCATGTAGTCCCATACTGGCTATATGGGGGTATAGGTTCAACCTGGAAAATTCACACACGTTCATTGTGATCTGGGTTGTTTGGTCTTGTTTTTCACGTCTCGTCATTTAGAATACGATGGGAAGGGTTTCGAAGCGAAACGGTGAATTTTTTGGAAAAAGTTCACCGAGGCCTGGGTAGGCCCATAGGCCTATACTGCATGGCTATGGAGGTATAGGTCCATACGGGGTGAACGTTTTGGGGTCTAGGTGAGCCCCTTATGATCCTATGGTGTCGTATGAGGTTTTATTTTGAAGCTCCCGTGGAGTTTGTAATGTATCGACTAATGATTCGTCCGTGTGCAATAGTCTGCGCATGCGCAGTCTGGCCGTAGTATAGAAAGCAGGCATGTTGGGGGGCATGTGGGGGGTGTGTTTGGGGTAGAGATGGACCACTATGGGTCCAAATGGGTCGTGGGAGGTGTCAAAGTGAAGCTTGTGTGGGGTAGTCAGAATGGCGTGTTTCTAAGTGCAAGTCGCGTCAATCTGCGCATGCGCAGTTGGGTGTAGTAAGTAAAGTGGCCATTTTGGGGGTGCGTGGAGGTGTGTTTGGGGTAGAGAGGGACCATCCTTGGTCCGATTGTGTCGTGGGAGGTGTTATCTTGTAGCTCTCGGGGTGTACATCCCGATTTGAGGGATGTTCACGTCATCTGTGACGTCATCGGTGACGTCATCAGTAGGAGTAGTAGTGAAAGTGGGCATTTTGGCGCAGTGAAGAAAGGTATTTGGTGTAGAGATGGACCATCCATATCTGTCACACATTATACCACATCTTTGTTGTGTTATACCACACCTATCCTGCATTATGCAATATATGTCCTGTATTATACCATACCTGTCCTATCTTATACAATATCTGTCCTGTTTTTTACCACATCTGTCCTGTATTGTACCAAATTTGTTCTCTATTATACCATATATGTCCTGTATTATACCAAATCTGCCCTGTATTATACAGTATCTGTCCTGTATTATACCAAATCTGTGCTGTATTATACCAAATGTGTGCTGTATTATACCAAATCTGTGCTGTATTATACAATATCTGTCCTGTGTTATACCATATCTGTGCTGTATTATACAATATCTGTCCTGTATTATGCAATATCTGTCCAGTATTCTGCAATATATGTTCTGTATTATACCAAATCTGTCCTGTATTATACAGTATCTGTCCTGTATTGTACCATATATGTCCTGTATTATACCATATCTGCTCTGTATTATACAATATTTCTCCACTATTATACCATATCTGTGCTGCATTATACCATATCTGTCCTGTATTGTACCATATATGTCCTGTATACCAAATCTGTGCTGTATTATACAATATTTGCCCTCTATTATACCATATCTGTGCTGTATTATACCATATCTGTCCTGAATTATACCATATCTGTGCTGCATTATGCAATATCTGTCCTGTGTTATACAATATCTGTCCTGTATTATACCAAATCTGTCCTGTTTTGTACGGTATTTGTCCTGTATTATACAATATATGTTCTGTATTATACCAAATCTGTACTGTATTATACAGTATCTGTCCTGTATTATACCAAATCTGTGCTGTATTATACAATATGTTATGTATTATACCAAATCTGTCCTGTATTATACAGTATATGTCCTGTATTATACAAAATCTATGCTGTATTATAGCATATCTGTCCTGTATTTTACCATATATGTCCTGTATTATACAATATATGTTCTGTATTATACAATCGGATAGCCGTTGTCGTGTGCTTTGGAATAGGTTGACCCGGAGACTGATCTGTGAAGTCATGTGACGCGGTCGGTGTGCCGGCACCTCTTCCCACTTCCCTTATATGTGTTGTAACAACAAGTTCAGCAATGTTCATACAGTTTATTATCCCCAATGTTACATCATACCCAGGCTGGGGGAGCCGCCCTGGGCATTTTTGGTATGTTCACAGCAAAACAAATTGAAATATCAAACACCATGTTTTATTATTTAACGCACCGTCACATTAGGTACAAGTGTTTACTGAGCTCAAGTCAACGATCAGCATGTAGACATATAGAGTATGTACGGCATGTTAAGGTATTCATCAGTGCATGGGTGAAGCATTCAGCCGATGGGGTGGTCGGTCAGCTTGGTAACGAAAAACGTGACATTGGTCACCTTCTCCACTGTCCACTTGGTGTTGGGGCGTTGTTGTTGGGCCCATTCCAAGGGATCCACGGTGTCCAGTTTCTCCAGCATCGTCTCTAGCGACACTCGGTTAATGATGGTAAACGGTTAGTCAAATACCTGGATGTTCCTGCTCGGGTAAAAGTATCGAACTTGGACTGTCTACTTATGCTGCAGCACATAACCAAACGCCAGATTCAATCTGAAGGCCGTAGTTTGGTCGTTGAAGATGGCTTCCACGTAGCTACGTAGACGGGCGAGGTCGGTCAGTCGGAAATTGTAGATATCTTGAATAGGCCGATGACGGTTGAAACATTGCTGTATCATGGACCAATGGCGCCGATAGATGTCACTCACTGGATGGGCGTCCTGTAACAGATCGCTAGGAACATTTATGGGCTCGTCCAGAAAATGTTCGATGTTGTCAGGCGTATGACTCGAAACCGTAACGATGGGGTCCGGCTGGATATCCAGGCTCTTCTGAACTGTGGGCATAGGCGGGCTCTCCGTGATCGCATCACCAGTGGCATTCGCCTCCCCGGGCTCATCTTCACTGGGTCTGACCTTCCGCGGCTCCTCTTCAGTGGAAAGTTGTCGCCCAAACCGTAGAGACGGGGCATGAATCAAACGCTGATGCCGTCTTAACTGACTGCGTCGTTTGAAGAGTTGACCACAATCCTTACATTGTTCCGCCGCGCCCTCGTGGAATGAGCGTTCGTGGCGCAGTAAAGGATCCTTCCGATTAAATGACCGTGCGCCGGTTATACAAGTATACCGGGCATCGTTGTGGGTGGAGGCCTTGTGGCGGTGCAAGTCGTGCAGACGAGTAAACTGCTTCTGGCAAGTTGTGCAAGTGAACATCTTGGTGGTTGACAGAGTGTCTGATGAAACGGCCAGGCCGCTTACCTTTTATAGCACGCTAGCTGGTGATCTATTTTTAGCACACTCAGTTCAACTATCCCCAAGTCGAGGGCCGAGCCGTGACATCTTCAGTAACCTCCGTGTCTCTTCGGGTACCTCCGTGACATCTTCGGTCACCTCCGTGTCTCTTCGGTCACCTCCGTAACTATCCGGCTGTTCCCGCGTAAACCCGGATGGATCTCCGTGTCTCTTCGGTGACCTCCGCGACATCTTCGGTCACCTCCGTGTCTCTTCGGTCACCTCCGTACCGTCAACGATCAGCATGTAGACATATAGAGTATGTACGGCATGTTATGGTATTCATCAGTGCATGAGTGACGCATTCAGCCGATGGGGGTGGTCG
>JAVTVY010005165.1:0-42357 GCA_036873755.1 Hanleya hanleyi | reverse complement strand
TAAATATAGCCTTTTCGATATTCCGACCAATCAGCGTCGAGCTTTTATCGCCGACTCGGCCAGAAGAAAATTCAGCCGGAAGCCGGGTTTGAAGTTAAAATAGTTTGAATACAAGAAAACACGCATGGATTTACCATAGGGCGATGTCATGGAGTAATGTCAGCACAAGTACGTTATGTATTGGCACCCTGCTTGAAAAAGCAGACCAATTTATGCGGTGATTGAAGAGATGACTGGCCAAAACTGCCTGTCCAGTGCGGTTTACATTGACATTTTCTGGCCACGATCTTGTCCGAGTAAAGAAAATTCAGCGTAACATCGGAGTTCATCTGGGTGTACAGTGATAATTAGTAACAGTTGTTGGGATAATGACGCGTCGACATAAACTATAGCATGTTTTCGTTCAATCGCATACAACTTTGGCACATTTCGTGCTCTGGTTCGATCGTTAGACCGATTTAAAAGAAGGTGGTGTTTTCTCTCAGCGTCATTTTCGAGGCCATGTTGTCAACCTGGTCTATGTATAGGGTATATACTATATAGTGTAATTTTCCATGCTTGGCAAACACGGGCTCGCGTTTTAAAATATGACCATGTAATTTAGTAATAATTGTAATTTAGTAGTAATATGACCATGTAATAATTTAGTCTTTCCAACATGTTCAAAAAAAATTAAAATTTTAAAATTAAAAAAAAAAAACAGTTATCGACTGATGTGAATTCTGTCATGTGAAGCATCCTCGACCATATGTTCGATCTGTCAGAAATATCTTATGTTACGTGTCTCAGTTGAAGCGTGAAGTAGAATCTGCCGGCTGACAAGTGGATCGGTCGAAAATGGTCTGGCTGGTTCAATACTATAGGTTATGTAGAACCCTTAACGGAGCATTTGTATCTCAATGCCCATACGCAGGTCCACCGAGCGCCTTCCTTCCTCTTATTCCAACGCAGAGTTCTCATCACAATCTGTGAAGGTAAGTTTGAGCTGTATGTGAAAATATTACATTTTCTTAAAAAAAAATAGGACGATTAGCCACCAACCGACATGGCCGATGGGACATGACGATATGGCAACTGGAAGTACCATCTGAACTGGATAATAACCTGGTCATGTGACCAAACTGAGAGATACGCGAATGGGGTGAAGACGAATGAACTTAACACTTCTAAACGCTAAGGGCTAGTGCGATAAGATGAACTGGTCGACGAGCGCATGAAAAACCATCAGAGGCCCCATCGTGCAGAGATCCCGTTGCATTTACGCCATATCCCAGAGGTAAAATCTAACGAAGATACTTCACCAGGAACAAGCCCGCATTATGCCTCTGGCGGAATAATATGACCACAGTCCAGGAAGACGCCGTTAACGATCGCGTGAGCTGAGACTTTGGAGATAGTAACTGCCTCCAAAGGTACGACTCCGTGAACGCAAAAGGAATAGTGTGTAAAGTTCCTGCTGGAAGAAGGATCCAAACGGCTAAAATACGTCTTAATCCCACTCTTGTTCACCTTTACGAGACAGATAACATGAAACAGCTCTTACAAGGCACGTAACTGCCATTGAGTTAATCTACAAACAGAATATTGGTCGGTGCTGGGAAGACGAACTCCCGAGGTAGTGAGCCTTACAAAGACTGAATCTTAGCTACAAAATTCAGAAGATTTGGCAAAAGTCACCCAGGTCAACAGCGGTTTAATAGTGAATGTCCAACCCATGAATTTCTGAAACCCTGTCGCCGAGGTCAAAGTAATCAGATACATACTAGTATTTGATGTCACATAGGTCGAAGGGCGCAAAAGGAGGTTCCCTTTAGCGAGTCTCACGAAAAGCCCCAAAATCACATTTAAGCTGTGGCGTCTGAGTCGGGTATGTTCACAAAAGCAATTAGTTCATTGAACACCAATGCCCCCTTCTCGGTAGCCATCTCTCCCACATAGAAATTTGCATCAACATGTGTAGTCCATATCTTTTGGTGTTTTATGCGTTGAGTTTTGACACGATTACCAAAATCGTGTCATAACTCAATGCATAAACACCAAAAGTTCATGAGATTGCCCACTCAATGGCGTGAATATCCCTACGAAAGTCGATATCCATAGATGTATTAAACAATTTAGGCTGTAAATCACCCCAGCTGGGACAAATTGTGGGCAAAGTCCAGAGTCCTGCTAATTAGGAAACAAATTGCTTTGGGTCTTTCCATTGAAAGTTGATTAGTACCACCGAACAGATTATATTGATTTAGACTATTCAGCTGGGAGAAATGGGCAAACATGGAAAAGCCCAAATTGCTGGTAATTAACCAAAACAATTATCTATATCACACAAATGTTAACCAGATCAGCGAATCATTGCTAAGAATATTACCATAAAATTGAAGATTTATAGCTTAAACGGTTTATCCTGATGTATCCTGCTCGCGAGATCCACGGACGGACGGAAGACAGAAGCAAGATGCCCTACTATTCGTAGAGTGAAAATCAAAATAGCTATCATTTTAAGAGAGGAAGTCCTCGAAGAGAACAGCCAGTATAGAAGATTTTCCACTTGTGCTGGCAAACCTAATACGTAGAAGCCCTGATAGAACGGACCATCCTTCAAGCAATGTCGGCAGAAAATCGAGCCCGCGCTGGAGTTTCAAACTGAATTAGTTAGACCTAACTGTAGTTCTGATGACACTGACCGGAAGTCGACTGCCAAATTAGATTCAACCAGAGCGGGAGACGATGAGGAATGTCTATACGAAGATCCCTTAAGTCTAACAGCCACGGGCGAGTGGACCACTAAGGATTCCCGAGGTGAACGATGTACCAATGTACTGAGATCTTATAAGGATCTGTGGCGATATTGCTGACAGACGCAACGCGTACACAATTCAAGCCGAACCCGAGTCCTGGCTACTGCCAAGGCTGCTGGATCCGAAACAGGGGTACAGCCTTCTTGTAAGCCGTCACGAGTGTACATGTAAAATCAGCTTTTTCTCACTACCTTCCCCTACGTTGTGTATGAGCTTCTATAACGGGTGGGGGTTGGTAGGTGGTTACAGAAATTTAATAAATTTAAGAAATTTAAGAGAAGCAGCGGCAGATACGGCACTATGGCAGAATGATGAAGGGTAGTATATATAGTGGAAGAATGCGTCTTACAATCCATATTTCAAACAAGCTTTGCAGCGGCACTATCATCCAGGTCTTTAGTCACAGCTGCCGCTGATGGCTCCCAGTAAGAATGGCTGTATAACCTATGTCAGAATGGGTTAAGATTTTCCTTTACCAATGGTAGTACAAAGTGACACAATACATACTACATCTATGAAACAGTGGGCTTTGCAGCGGCAGAATGTGGTGGTTGTGAGAGATGTGTCCGTACCCATGACCAATGGAAGTTTCTTTTTATTCTGACGATGCCACAAAGTCATCAATCAGGGAATGTTTGACCCTATCCTCCAACCCGTTTCTGATCCTCCCCCTCCCCGGGGGTTGAGCTAGACTGTCCTTGCGATGAGGAGTCGGGACGGGCGGGACAGAGATTGTTTTAACAGTGACAGTAACTGCAGAATGGGTTCTTCCTATCTTTGAATTTGCTTTTACCAGCGGCAGAATGATTAAGATTCCGCATAAGAATGGCAATATCAGCGGCACAATGAATTTTCTTTTTTCTGAACCAGCACTTTGCAGCAGCAGAGTGGTGACATAAGAAGTCTCTCCCAACAATAGCTGCGTGTAGCTTCACAATGGCTGTCCTTGTGTATATGTATATCGCTGTTTTCTAGCACCAATGAAGTTTTCAATGTGAAAAAGATCAAATAAAAGATAATCATGTAATAGTAAAATATAGAAGTGTACACAAATACCTATGGGAATAGAAAGAAAGTTTGAAACTTTAGTAGCGTACATGTACCTTCCTTTTGATATAAGTAGTCTACATATCTTTTATAATAATAACGTGATAAGTAACATGAACTGTATGTACAAACCCTAAGTGCACTTCTCCGCTTGGACAGTATTGTAGGTCATATTTTCATGTAAGGGATCACGAGTAGAGAACTTTCCAATCTTTGGAATAAACCGTGACAGTTACACCAGTTTCATAACATAGTCCATACATTTAAGCCGGCTTGAATTTATGGACTATGATATCAAACTGGTGTATCTGTCTCTCTACTCGTGAGATGATTTGAATTTTCAGGCTTGCTTTCATATTTAAAAAAAAAACTGATATGGAGATTAATTCAAATTCTATGATGATAAATAATCTATATTTGTTGCAAGCTATTGTAATTATGTCAGATGTTACCACAATATATCTGAAGCAGAATGAATACTGACCACTGGGGAACCACGATGAAGTGCTATTTTATGGTCAAACACGCGTTTCGGACTTTGGCTTAGGGCTGGAACCTCTAGGGTCAAACACCTGGTCGGACTTATAGGGTTAGGTCTGCAACCTCTGCTATCAGGTTTCAGGATTAGTCTAGCATTGAATTATATAAGTGTTAAAAACATTGTCTGGTGTCAGTGGCTGTGTGGTTTAGAGGGTTACGCAGTAGGTCTTTCATGCTAGCAACCCGGGTTAGCAGCTGGAATTATCCACCAGGCTGCTAAGTGGGTCTCTCGTACGGAAAATGATAGCCTATCATGATCCCTTACATGAAAATATGACCTACAATACTGTACAAGCGGAGAAGTGCACTTAGGGTTTGTAGATACAGTTCCTATCACGTTATTATTATAAAAGATATGTAGACTACTTATATCAAAAGGAAGGTACATGTACGCTACTAAAGTTTCAAACTTTCTTTCTATTCCCATAGGTATTTGTGTACACTTCTATATTTTACTATTACATGATTATCTTTTATTTGATCTTTTTCACATTGAAAACTTCATTGGTGCTAGAAAACAGTGATATACATATACACAAGGACAGCCATTGTGAAGCTGCACGCAGCTATTATTGGGAGAGACTTCTTATGTCACCACTCTGATGCTGCAAAGTGCTGGTTCATTCATTGTGCCGCTGATACTGCCGTTCTTATGCGGAATCTTAATCATTCTGCCGCTGGTAAAAGCAAATTCAAAGATAGGAAGGACCCATTCTGCAGTTACTGCCACTGTTAAAACAATCTATTCCGCCCGTCCCGACTCCCGTCCTCGCAAGGACAGTCTATAGCTCAACCCCCGGGGAGGGGGAGGATGAGAAACGGGTTGGAGGATAGGGTCAAACATTCCCTGATTAAGGACTTTGTGGCATCGTCAGAATAAAAAGAAACGTCCATTGGTCATGAGTACCTCTCACAACCACCACAAGGTAGCTGATCGCGCAATTACTATCCTCTGGTTCGTCATTCATAATTCAACCGTCGTCCATTAAACATGTTAAAGAATATACGGGTCCATAATCCAAAGACATTTTCCATATTCCATATAACAGCATTAGCACCAAATTCAAATAGACAATCATAGTTTACATAAACATAGGCTAGTTTCCTGCAAGAGAGAAGCGGTCAACAGTTTTCAATGATGCCAACAGGACACCAACAGGACATCATGATGTTCCAAAAATATAAAATCCGTATCGCTGATCAGTATTCTTAATCTATGATGAGAGTGATGTATCTCAGTCACGCTTTGATTGTGACTATTCATATGAGCACCTTGAGGATTGCCCAGCCACAGTTGCAAGCAGCCAAAGTATCGGGAATAAATATATGTATGTCAAACTGACTCATTTCTTCAACCATTTAGTCAGGGGACCCTCAGTATGTTTGAAATTCGTTAACAAGACCAGACTATTATGGTCCGTCCGAACTATAAACTTTCTGCCTAGAAAATAATGTCTAAACAGCGTAGTGAATGTCACGACGGTCAGAAGTTCTTTTCCGGTTGTACAGTATCGGCGTTGAGTCGCTGTCAGGACATAGCTAGAATAGACGATGATGCTCTCGATACCATCTTTTATTTCAGACAACTCCGCACCTATGGCGAAACCTGAGGCGTCCGTCTCCAAAAACCCGTATAGAATTCACATAATATACGTCTGTGTTTACAGTATATAGATTCACATAAAAGACGTCAGTTTTCAAAGTGCATTATATTTCACGATACAATTTAGCTGCAATAGTTCCAGCAGTATATGTAATCTAGATGCATCTATTTTCGCTGTGTATGACATTCAAACAATACCGTTCATATGGCAAGCCAAAGTGCTTTTTATTCAAGAATTTCCGATATCGGAAATTCTACTTCCGATATCGGAATTGAAATTTCCCATATCGGAATTGAAATTTCCAATATCGGAAATTCATGTCCTTCAATTTCCGATATCGGAAATTGAATTCTCGATATCGGAAATTGAATTTCCGATATCGAGAATTACAATTGCCGATATCGGAAATTCGGAGATATTTCCGATATCGGAAATGCAATTTTCGATATCGGAAATTGTCACTGAATTTCCGATATCGGAAATTTTGGGTTGCTTTGTTGAGGCACGGTCCAAATGATTACTCACCAGAACGGAAGCATGCGCGTGAGTGAAAAGCGCGCCAATCTCCGCTGCCGCCATGGCAGAAAACATCAGAGCTGTGGGTATTTGCCATGTTAGAGGTATGGTAGCACTCCATTTCCAGCTAACACCCTGCTACTGCGGTAAACCCAGGAAGCGAAATATCCCCCGTTTTAGTACTGAATAAGTAACAGACTGTAGTAGCAGTTTCTTACCCCATTTCAGTATGCTTTCATACCTGCAAGTTATTTGCCGCCATCTTGGGGCATTACACAATGTTCAGAGAGAGGCTAAGGGAGGGAACAGTTTTCGTAAAGCTTCCAGAGCTTTCATTTCCGATATCGGAAATTCAGTGACAATTTCCGATATGGGAAATTCTATTTTCGATACCGGAAATTGAATTCGTGATATGGGAAATTCTATTTCCGATATCTGAAATTGTCACTGAATTTACGATATGGGAAATTCTAATTTCCGATAATTGAATTTCCGATATCGGAAATTGAATTTCCGACATCAGAAATTGCAAATTCCGATATCGGGAATTCGGAATAAAAAGCAGTTTGGCTTGCATACATTCAGCTGCAATATTCAACTATCTTAAACGTATTGAAAAACTCGTCATTCCCCAGATCGCTTTACATCTGATATGAAACCACACCCGAACACAGGCTTAAACAAGTCACTCTAGTGTTCTTAAACCTGGTTTCTCCAGTTTACCAGTGCACGCTTTGACCAACCAACACAGGCTTGGCACACGGCACACATCTACAACCTAAATTCACATTACACAGTCTCAAAATAGTCAAAATACAATATTTTACATGAAATTGCTCACACCCTATACAGCATTTAGTAACGCATACTTCAAAAAGCATAACTCGTGGCAGATTTATCAGGTGTACTTAGCGGTACAACACAAAACAACATTTACAGATTACTCAACAGAACATATGTCAATATTCCTAATTCGCAGAAGGCCTAACCTCCTAGATATAAAATCATTTGAAAACAGTATTCCTTGAAAAGAACATTACGTTCGAAACTGCAGTCGGAATATAATGATGTAGAAAGTTGAGAAGGTTTTTTCGTTATTTTTCTTAAAATTATTATGTATACGTACATTGAGGCACAATCTGCTTTTAGGGAAGGTATGGGCACTGCAGATAATATTTTTGTTCTTCATGGCCTCATAAATCATTTTGTAAATAGAGGCGATAAACTTTATTGTGCCTTCATTGATTTCTCGAAGGCGTTCGATTATGTCTCCAGAGATTTATTATGGTCTAAATTACTGAAATTAGGAGTTCGTGGAAAAATGCTCGATGTTATTGTATCTATGTACAGAGCTGTCAAATCTCGAGTTAAAATAAATGGTCAGCTCAGTCATGAATTCACCTGTACACTCGGTGTTAGACAGGGTGAGTGTTTATCACCTTTTTTATTTGCTATGTACCTCAACGATATAGAAGACGAGTTTTATCTTAAAGGTGCTGAGGGTTTAAATGTTGATATGCTGAAACTGTTTGTATTACTCTATGCAGATGATATTGTGATTTTTGCCGAAAATGTACCTGGCTTGCAAAACGGCCTAAATATTTTGTATGAGTATAGTCAAGATTGGAAACTTGTAGTAAACGCTCAAAAGTCAAAAGTAATGGTTTTCAGGAAAGGTGGGCGTTTGCCACAGAACTTGAGTTTTAAATATGGTAATTTACCACTTGAAATTGTAAGCAGATTTACATACTTAGGAATAGTGTTTACTTCAGGTGGGTCTTTTGCTGATGCACAAGCCACACTCTCAGGCCAGGCGCAAAAGGCAATTTTCCAACTTAACAAAATGCTATATAAATTTGGCGAACTGTCACCCAGACATTCTTTGGAGCTGTTTGACAAACTGGTGCTCCCTATACTTAACTATGGCGCTGAGGTGTGGGGTTTTGCGACAGCAGACCATATAGAACGTATTCACTTACAATACTGTAAAACAATTCTTGGGGTTAAGAAATGTACACAGAATGATTTTGTGTATGGTGAGTTAGGTAGGGTATCAATGATCACACGCAGAATATATATTATTGTTAAATTTTGGTTGAAAGTAATTGCATCAAGTGAAAGGAAGTACATTAACCGGGTCTATAGAGTATTACTGGCAGAATCAATTGATCATCCAAACAGGAAAAGTTGGGCAACCCTGCTGCGAGATCTATTAGGCCGCTTAGGTTTATTCCATGCCTGGGAAGACCAGTCTGTTGGCAGCGTTACTGCTTTTCTATCTCTTATACGACAGAGGCTAAATGACAATTTTGTTCAAAATTGGCATGCTCGTTTGCAGTTGTCTAGCAGAGCCAGATTTTACATACATATAAGCACTTTTCGTTTTCAACCATACTTAGACATTGTGGTAACCAAAGCTATGAGAACTGCTTTTACTAGATTTCGTACATCATCCCACCGATTAGAAATTGAGATGGGTAGATGGAAAAGGCCCATTAAAACTCCACTAGAAGAAAGGAAATGCTCTGCGTGTGACCTGTTAGAGGACGAACTGCACTTCATTTTAATTTGCCCTCTGTATGATATGCACCGTGAACGGTATATACCAGAGTATTACTGGAGGCACCCGACTTATGAAAAATTAATTAGTTTAATCACTTCTGACTCGGTGACTGTTATTAAAAATGTGTCACTGTTTATTACAAAATCGTTCAAAGTGAGAAATGTGTGTCTTTATGGACCTTAATTTAACGACTTCCTCCCAAACACAAATGTTAACCTCAGTTTTACTGATTAGTATTTTGCAGATATGTAAACCGGTCTGATATCTGTATCATGTATTTAGTCTATGACTGCCACTTCGTCATCTGTATATCATGTTCTTGTATGGTTTCGCTCATGGGCCAGTTGGCCTTTTGCAATAAATAAATATATATATATATATATATATAAATACTTTACCTTACAGGGAGTTTCAAACAAACTCACGTCGCGGTCAGGCCATAAATAAATATACCCATGACACTGTCATTATCTCTTTCCTTTTAGAACTCCATCCTAGAGAAGTCCAATGATTCATCACTTGAGGGTTTCCGAGGCCTTGACCGAACTATATTAACACAATCAGCAAATGTATGGTTTTCCGATCTCCAGTTTTCAACCCGTATTAACCTACCCAGATAGCCAACGACATCGGGCCAGAACTGGCATTTCATCGGCGATTCCGGCACGCCGTCGCTTTTGGCGATCGTGTATCGGCCCAGTTCCAGGCCGCTGTCGTATTTATCGTTTAGTCTTGGAACATATTCGGCAAAATCGGGCCAGTCTTGGCACGACTCTGGCAAGTGATTGCAAGTTTTCTGTCGGACTCTATATTAAGTTCATCTCAAATTTTGCATTGCTAATTAAGGTTTGATAAAACGTGCACTGATAAAGTAAAAATAAAACATGAAATGTTCGGAAATGTCTCGCATTTCTTTAACTTTTGTGTGCCCGTACTACAAGGCGTTTTCAAGCCGGACGATGCCATTTTCGATTCTCCCGGGGTCTGGGATAATCGGTATAACTAATACAGGAAAAAAAAAACGATTCATGTTGATTCCCTCCAAGTTAGATATCCCATTGAAATAAATGAATATATCTTTCATATTTTTGTATAATACCGGAAAACAATAAACATAAGAATGGAATATAATTGAACCTTTCGGATTTAGGTGACCAACCATGCACCCCTTTCAATCTGATGATGGTCCATGTGGCTTCTGACCGCAGCGTGTCCATGTGGTTTCATTCACCGTGGGGTATCCCATTTTTGGGTTGTAATTCAAACACATGTCTGGGAGTATACGACAGTAATAGAGATATAAGACCGCTCCTATTGAGGCTTTCGAATATTAAAGCGATCCATATTCACAGCCAGCACCGTTAGATTTTCACATAAATTATATACATGAATCATTCAGAACACACCGACGTTCAGTTTACAGCATATTTAGGCATTCTTATCAACGTAACGATTGCGATTATGTTGTATCGCAATGTATGCACTGTATATAATGTAAATATTTTCAACTACTTTGTCTCTTGCCATGCTTTGTATGTCTCAAAGTCGTGCAAACTATTGATTGATTGATTGTTTGTAACACCCCTTCATTTAGGGAAATACGGTGAGTCCCGACTGGACTACGTCACCCGTGCATGCGTAAGATCGCTGGCGGATGTTTCCTTCACATGTTCATTTGTTCTAGTTTCGATTCTTTCAGTTTCTTGCGTTCTGATTGTTTTGCTTTTTCTCCATCTTTGTGTTCAGTGAATTCCTGCCAAGTTTTTCCAGTCACGTTTTGGGTGAGTATAATAATAATAATAGATCACAGACGTAATTGTTTCCTTGCGGTACCCTTGGTCAATGTTGGAATTTTGGCGGGCTATACGGTTTTGGCTTTGTCATGGGTCTGACCGATCATGCCGAGGTCAAAAGTGCACTTGATGTAACTTGATCACTGTGCCTGCATGTGGTCGTGTAACTTGAATACTGAGGCATTGGCAAACTGATGAGTTATATATGCAAGAGAAATAAAGAAATGAAATCACTGTAGCATAACAATTTATTATCACAAGATTTTTAGGTTTTTGGGGGAATATTTAAAATTAATTTGAAAGGATGGGCTGGGCTGGCGGCTATTCATCCAACCAACTCAACCGGGGCTAGAACAGTAGAACCTGAGGCCTCCCCCCCCCCCCCCACCTCTTCCTCGCCTAAGTTCAAGATCTGTAGTGTACAGAAAAATTATGCTGAAATGTATTGTTTTGAATCTGTAATATGTTATGTGAAAGTAATATCATTTACAAATAAAAACTCAAAGAATTCTCCAAAACAAAAAACAAAAACTTCATAATACCTTATGGGAATTGGCCCATGTGCGGTGAGGGGTGGGGGGGGGGGGGAGTTGAGGGGGGGGGGTAGATGGCGTGACTCGGCTTGTACCTATTGGATGAGTAGCGATAGGTCTGCAAATTACTTCTCTATATCAGCAATTACATTACTCGAATAGCCTAATGATCATCTAGACAAGTTTAACATGTATCAGGAAAAACTGCATCTCAAAAATGCAGATCGTGAGGTATGTACAGGTATGTGCAAGATCAATGGCACATGAGACTCCATATCAAGCTAGGTGGTACCAATACTGTAATAACGCCCCTCCCATTCTAACATCACCGAATTATATTAAGGATTCACAATTTTGCTTACTTTTTTTTCAGGCAAAATTCATCCATACTGGTGCCGTGTTTCATACGTTTGAAGACAACAGCTAATAAGGTACCTGTGCCACATCTTGTTTTCCAAACAGTTTAGGGATACATGGTCTTAAAAGGAATTCATGCCTATACTTGGGATATCATTATTAGTGTAAATGGATGTAGTGACTGTGTATACTAACATAAAATTGGTATGCTTCAGCTCCAGTAACTAGCGCAACCAAAGAATATTGTTTTCTGAAATTCAGAAGATAGTTGTTGTCTGAATATATGTCTTTAGAATTTTTCTTTGTTTTATGGTACATGTATTTGTTTTTTTATTGTATATGCAGCCGTCTTGCGAGAGATTGTGGTTGTGCTAGAAGAGACGAGAGAGAGACAGAGGCAGGACTCGATGCTGCTGCACCAGGTGCACAACCATCTATTTTCAAGGGGAAGGGGAGGCACTATGGGGGAACTCCCAGAAGATGTGACATTCCCATTGACCGACATGACATCGATGATGGAGTTGGAGGAGAAACTTGAGGATGGCGATTTGAAAAAAACGCTTGGTATGACTTATTCTTCAGAAGAAAGATATTTGGAATATCTCTTTAGGGACATTCATAAGAATAAATATCACGTGCCTGCGTTTGGCATAGATCAATGTGTCCACAAGTTACATGTACCTTGTAAATGAATCGCAAATGTAAACTCTTGTAAACTACCATATAATGTTTTAGGGAATTTAACTTACATTTTCCCAGGTCAACATTATTCTCTAGCATGATTGATATAAAGCCACATTTTTTGAACTTCCAATATCCCAGAATGAAATTGTCCATGTACATGTAGCAGATTTTCTAATGAAGAAATGATTTGAATATCTGCTTGACATAAAGTAAAATCTGTTTATTTCTTTTTAGATATCCCACTTTGGCCTTATGGGAGGAGCAGATGTAAAGGAAACAGTCTGGCGAATCCTTGGCAAGATGATTGAAAATGACCTGGCCAAACAAATTAATTGGATGGTGAAGAACGGAAAGAGTTCATTCAAGAACTTGACCCTGAGAAATGTTCTTGTTTGTAAGTTTAATTTTATCACATGTCCATACACAAAATGGATCTTGCTTTGGTATCTATTCAGATGTATCCCAAGAGAAATTGCATTTCATCCTTTCTCAAATATGACCTAGGTAAATATTTCAACATGTTCATTAATGAAAATAAACTAGAGACCTTCACAACATGTTAAGGTAGATAACTCAATCTCCTTGCACAGTGTACATGTCTCCCTCGTTATTTTCTTGAGAGAGATAGCTCAATCTCTTTTATAGAGCTTGAATGTCTCATTCGTTTTTTCTTGAGGGAGACAACTCAATCTACCTTGTTTTTGTTTTTTTTCTTGAGGGAGATAACTCGATCTCCATGTTCCCATGGAAAAGTTTTGTCAAAATAAATAGTGCCTGTAACTCTTTTCATTTAGGTGCGGTTAGAAAAAATGCCCTAACATCCAGTGCCACAGATGACGCAATTGAGGGATTTACCAAGAGGTGGTTCCAGCTGGCAGGAGATCGGAACGGAGGTCGGAAAGCAAGGGAAGACCGGAAGAAAGAGAATCAAGCTGAAAACGGAACACCAACATAATGGATTTTCACATTTGTACTCTCATCAATTTTGAATGGATGTATTGTGGGATGGCGCCCCACAATTTCTTATGAACGCAACCTATCAAATAGTTTGTTTGATTGTTCCCAAATTCGCCACACATTATCATCGCCATTGTCAAATGTTTTGTTGTGTTATTTTCAAATTTACTACATATTATCATCACCATTTGAAGATGGGTGCCTTTCCACACAATCTGACTGTTTCTCCAGAGTTATGCGCCTTGATCATCGAAGAAAATACATCCGCTTCCATCAGCTACCTTGTATTGTGAATGCAACTTGTCAAAGAGGTTTTGCATCTTTTTACATTTGCCATGTTCTAACAGTTACAATGCTGTCTCCCAGTCGCCCCCGACTCGGTGGGTCAACCATGGTCAGGCAGGGGTCGGGACTGGGCCTGCTCCCACTCGCCTGGCGGAGGGCGCATCGAGCCGGGATTTCGGCCTGGGGCGGATGGTGGTCGTCGGTAGGAGATGGGAATGAGCCATCTCCGTCTGACTGTCCTCTGCCCCTGGACCGGAATAGCGTCTGGGCATTGGGTCGATACTTGATGTAAGAACGCATTGTTGAGGCTTTTGTTGAGGCTTTTGTGCACCTGAAAAGGGTCACGTCTAGACGCATTGTTGAGCTCAGACAGGCTATTGTGGGCTTTGTCGTGTGCGTTCTTACACCAAGTATAAACCGGGCATGGGCAGTACTTTACTAGTATTGTGGTAATGTTTTGTTTGGGTTAAATATTTGGGGGAGGGAATCCAATATAATCCAGGGATTTTTTGTTTGTTTGTTTGTATAAAATTTGATTGTTAGCCTCTCAGGGCGCTGTGATCAGCATTAAAGATAGTCTATTTGCCAAACATTATCGCCACCTTGTGAAGATGTGCATGTGACTTTTTGGCCTGATCTGACGTTATGCTCCTTGATTGTCAAAAAAAACTTTCATCTGATGCATTCTCTTGTCAACACAAGCCACTATTTGATCAATTCTTCAGAAATTTGCCACACAGTGAAAAGATTTTGTCCAGATCTCTTTCTTTTCTGAGTTATGCCCCTTGATCATCGAAAAGTTTAAGAACCACTTCTATCTTCTGCCTTGTAATTGCAAATCATCGAGTTTTTGTTAGAATATTTCATAATTTGCTGCACATGATAATCATGACCTTTTCAACTGGAGTTGTCTCCCTTGATCATTAGAAACCATTTCAATCTGGTATTCTTTATTATGAATGCAACTTACCAGATGAAATAGTTCACACATAAACTGATGTATGATTTCCTCACCATAACGATGGAGCCTTCATGATTTCCTGAAACCTTATATTCTAACAGAATGATCTTCTTACTATCACATCATTGATCAGCTAATCTGATGATTATCAACTTAGCTTCCCTTTATTGCACATAACCATATTGATCTCCTAGGCTATTCTCCCTCATCCAGTTTTATGGGATTTGGCCATGTTGTCTGTTGTATGTGTTTAAGGGCATATCTTGGGTTCGACTGAACTCTGTTATTATTAATAATAAATAGTCGATTCTCACTAATACGTCTCCGTGTTTTGAATTTGTTAGTTATACATGTACAGGGATGCTAATGTAAGCTGTCAGAAATTTGGTTGTACATTATGCATCTGAGGCACTCATAAGGTATATTTGACGCAATGTCCAAATAGTGTACCACATCGCAAGTCGCAAGTAACCAAATTTTAATACATTTAATAGATTGCGACTTGTTGACTCAATAAAGAACCCAAACTTTGTGGATGTTTCCTTAACTATTTTATGAATGGAAACCTGTCAATCTGTACCACAAAGGTAGACCTGGATGGGTGTAGGTATCATATACTGTACCGATAGCAAAGAAGTTGCAAAGTCGACATCAAGGGGCGGGGTAGGGTGGGGTGGACCAGGGCGGGGTGGACCGGGCCTCATCGGCATTATCACTTTCGCCAGTTCAGGGCCAGTTCCGTTGACCAGTTCTGGGCCAGATCCGTTTGCCGGATCCGGGCCGATTTCATTGGCCCGGCTCTGGGCCGTAATGCAGTACGACATCGGGCCGGAATCACAGCCATAGTCGGGCCGGAATTGGGCCAGCACTGGTGTGCTGTCTGGGATGTAATTATATTTGTGAAAAATGATGTCAAAATACTTTGAAATAGCAAGATTCAGCTATTATGGTTGAGTCAAGGTTGGATGAGCACCTACTGTAGTGTCTTATTGGACGGAAATTAATTGGGTAACACATGGTTAGCGTAACGTGTGCAACTTCCCTCATTATAGGACTGCCTTTCTTTGGTATGTTTCACTTCATTATGTCGGTACCTTTTAAGAAGAGCCGTTCGCGCCATAAATCCAAACATTTAATAACATTAAACGTTAACTCGCACCAACCAATCAGATGAATCAGATGTCATGAATTGACATTTGGAAGACGTTTCCTGTCCGAAAGCAAACGTCTGTTTGCTGTTTGTAACGTCCAATACTTCAGACGTTACCTGTCAAAAGGCAAACGTTTCCAGTAGTAATATTCGAGACTTTTAAACGTTTCCGGTTTAAAGGAAATCGTTACCGGTTGTGATAGTCCAGTCAGATTTTTTTTTGCTGCCGCGCATGTTCAAACCTCAACATCAACACGTGTCCACTGGCAAAACGTTTTCGCTATGTAGTCTGTTTGAACCAATCAAAATAACCCTTACAAATATTCGCGCATATTGTATTCCTCATGCCCACCGTTCATCATGTCCTGCGCAAATTGTCCCGGCACCAAAGATATTCTCCAAAACCTATTTTATAAGAACGGTTTTCATTGGTTAAAATACACTACATACCGGAAACGTTTGCCAGTGGAGATTTGCACGTGTTGATGTAGATGTTGGAATACACGCGGCCCAAATAAAGAATCTGATCGGACGATAACAACCGGAAACGTTATCCTTTTAACCGGAAACATTTAAAAGACTCGAACTTCACTACCGGAAACGTTTGTCTTTTGACAGGAAACATCTAAAGTCGCGAATTTACAACTGGAAACGTTTGTTTTTTAACAGGAAAATGTCAGTTCATAACATCTGTTTGGTTGGTTCAAGTTTAAACGTTTTAAAGCTTTCGAGTCTATTTGCATAATCCCCCGAGTAGAGGATCATGGGTAAATTTAAGATGGCGGCCGCGTGGGGTAAAACTATTTTATTTCACATCACATTAATATTTACTAATTTATCATGCAGTTTTTTGCAAGAGAAATTGCAAAAATAAAAAATTCGGAAAATCTGACCGAAAAATCGATCAGAAAATGTCGTTTTTGAAAATGGCGTCACTGTGACGTCATCAAAGCGGCCATCTTGGATTTTGTCACATTTTCTGGTAGAGCTTGACCCAAGGGTATAGTGTGATAAGTTTCAGCCCCCTAGCTCGAGGGGTAAGAAAAATAATTAGGGGGGGCCATTTCGGCCCCCCCCTAATGTTTTGAAACATGTATTATTCGAATCGAACGAAGGACTTGCACTGTACTTGCAGTGGACGTACAATGGTCGGCTCAAGGGACCACCAGGAAGGTGTAAAAATGGATTAGGTAACCCGTTAATGAGAGTGATCATCTTCCATAAATTATGGCTTAATTATGGAGTCCAACTCAAGGCGCCTTGGCCGTAAATGGGCGTATATATTGACGACTTCATCTACGTCAATCTGTTTGTCATGATGAATGTGTAGCAATGCCAGGGAGGTCAATCGCTCCTGGCCCATGGATGCCCGCATGTAGGTGTTAAATTGCGTAACTGATCATACGAACCTGAATAATTGTTTCCAACGAGCTGTGAGGATTGTAGCGTATTAAACACGTAATGGGAGCTGGATTACAAATTGCAGAACGAAGTGAGGTACCGGACTCGGTCTAGAGGTCAGAGGCGAAACAACCTAACACGATACACCAGATATCAACTCTAGATCTATTTTTATTCAGGTCAATATTATCTATAATTTGTTGCGAGCTGGCGGCCGCTTCCAAGGGCCTTGGGCGCGGGTCTTTCCGTGCACTCTGAATGTTTTTTCCCCGGCAGCGGAACTCTGCTCTTCGGCGGGTGGGGGGGGGGGGGGATGCACCCCACCCGCCTACGCGCCTGCAATAACCCAACTACCAGATCTCATTAAAGCCCATAGGCTCTAGTTTACGAATAAAATGATATAAAATTTATGCATGTACCTTCCGTCGTTTTCCGTAAAAGGGTTCGCTGAAATAATGCGATCGAAATCAAGTAATTTTCAGCGGAAAACGGGTGACTGACCATGAGTAAAAACCCGGATTTGAAGACGGACTTCAGAAAAGTCCGAAAATCCGGAATCAGGATCGCGGGTAAGTTTATGGGAAGATTGGTTACGTCAGTGGGTCGTAAGTGTCATAACATAACATAATTTATACATATAATATCCTATTTGTCGAATAAATGAATGTTTGTCATGTAATACTATGTATTAGGAAATTTTATCGACTAAACTGAGATTAGTATGTATTGTGGTTTCAGGAAATTCACAAAATTATGCACGGTAAATTTAAATAAATTTCATAAAAATAAATTTAAAAAACTGAAAAAAAGAAAATCATTATAAATTATATGAACTAAAATGAATTTTATCATTTATTTCAGAGTTTTGTTCACTTACTGACTTCTTGATATCTCACAGCCCAGACTGGTAAACAGTTAATTAGGTTTTAATCCCATGCAATTATTCCCAACCGCTAATCCGTTAGCACAATGACCGAGAGCGACGACCGTTAAAAGATTATGTGAATAGGTAATCAGATTAGGGCCATCAGATTAATCATTCCAATAGTTAGCAATTATTCGACTTTTCAACACATTATTAGTGAGTGAGTAAAAAGGCTGTCTAATGAAATCTGTATACAAGGATATATAGCATAGATGGTCAGCATCAAGGAGTCCTTAGCGCTAGAGATTATATTCAGGTAAAAACTATTCATGATAGAATTAGGTCTCAGAAACGTTTGGGAAGGGATGATTTGTATAATGACGTTCAAATTGTCAATCATTTACATGGTTTTATTTCAGATACTATGAGTTTCTCGGATTTTGTAAGTTGTGTTGGTTTACCGGAGATGTTTGTTGAGTGTATTTAGTGTGTGATACCACCTTCCAGCTTGGTGATTTGTATGTTTCTCCGTTTGTTTTTCGGCACAATATGTTTATTGGCCTGTGAAAATTATTTTTACTTCATTTTATCAATTAAATGTTATTTATCAATTAGTAAATTTATATTAATAACGAATCCAAGAACAAAAATTACTGAGAAAAATATGTATATTCCTGGTAAGTTTTCATTTCGATTATAGAAATGTATGTATTTAAAATTGATGATCAATTCGAAATTATATTTATACCATACCATAGAAAAATATTATATTCATTCACATTTATTATTATTATTTTTTTTATATTTGAATTCACAATTCTGACTCGTCGACCTTGCGAATTTCCCCATAAACTTACCCGCGATCCTGATTCCAGATTTTTGGATTTTTCTGAAGTCCGTCTTAAATCCGAGTTTTTACTCATGGCAGTCACCCGTTTTCCGCTGAAAATTACTTTCGATCGCATTATTTTATCGACCCCTTTTACGGAAAACGGTAGAGGGTACATGCATAAATTTTATATCATTTTATTCGTAAAGCAGTAGAGGATCCCGTAAATGTAAAAATATTTCAGTCAGTTCACGCAATAATTTTCCGGACAAGAAAAACCGCATGTCGGTCGGTTCCGAAAAAAATTCAGCGAAGTCGACACGATTATTTCAGTTGCCCACTATCTCATAAATAAAAATACTTTTCTTATCAAACTACATATTTCTGAAAAGAGAAACTCTTCATCTATTTCGGAACGTTTAGATCGCACCAGTATTAAGCGAGCTATGATCAAATAACCGACCGAGTTTCCGTTTTTTCAGTCGAATTCAAAAGATTTCAGTCGATTACGCCGTTCCGAGAATTCCTTTATTCTTTCACTTAATGCATTGTCATTTCATGAACAACAGAGTTAAATAACCTGTACGTAAAAATAAATACTCTAAAGTTTCATTATAATTCGTTATAGTATACGAAGAAGGATATAAATCCATTCGGCGATTACTTCATCAGTTGATCCTCCATCGTGATAAGTTGAGCGCATCTGACAGTTCGGCGAAAAATATCTCCATCAATATCAAAGAATGAGTTACGGTGACATACGTAAAACTTCAGCTCAGTTTCAAACCTTCGTCGACGCTTTTTTACCTCATTTTTTACTCATAGCGTAAACAACACAAAACTTCTATCGGTAAATTGTTCGTCGGCCTTCGAAGCACATCGTTTTCTTGAGAACTAAAGAAATTATTTCTTGGCTTTGCCGACGTAACATCTAAGGGATATCCTTTTTGTGTTACCGTAACTACTCATTTGCAAATTATACACATACAATATGTATACTTCTCTGGAATGGAGAAAGCAATTTTGCTTCTTTTGGATGTATTTTCATACTCTGCTTAAATTAATTATCCATCAAGAAGTATGTCTTGGAACAGGTGACCTTTGGTACTTCCTTTTGTTTGGACCCGTCTAATATATATAATATATAATATAAAACGAAATGTGGTTACTGATGTCAATCGTTTATTTCAAAGCTTTCTTCTGCACAATTTCTTTGACTTGAATATCGCTGATAGCTGCATGGGCGAGCTCATTTAGCGGTGATGTGCCAGTAGTCTCTCGATATCTTGCCTCACTTTAACTTTCGTTGTAGAGATATATTTATCCTGATATTTTATCACATAGCCATGCTCAACAGTAAATAATTGATTTTATTTGGTTGATATACTTCTACAGTTCAATAAAGAGGAAAAACAAAACATCCAAGATTTTGGAAGCTAGAAATGATCAAATTGAATATAAATGCACTATGCACTGTCAGCTCCGGTACTTAAAAGAAACAATTGCACAAACACATACGAAGTACAGTGACATTAAACCATGCAAACACAAGAAAACATTTGACATAATGCATAAGACAGTTATTTTAAATATAGATTTTATCATGAAGCTAGCATGTGACAAGGGTTATTTTACGTGGCTGTAGCGATAATCTCTATCACCAAGACTTGTCGCACCTTTGATGTCATAATATATCGTAAAAGTACAGCAAACAAACAACTCAATAGCCCAATGTACTCGTTACCTCTATTGTTCTTGGTGGCTGGGTCAGAGATAAATAAAGGCGACGCTCTTTCACTGAAGAGTTCAATGATACTGTAGCCGTATCTCAGAACAACAGTGGGTTACATCATTTCCTCAATTACATTCTGTAATGCAAGCCCGGTGGCTGGTTTCGAAATGGGGGGGCGGGGGTGGGAGGGGCGGGGCGGGGCGGGAATTAGGGTCGGAACTAGCCAACAAAAGCATATTTTCGACTTTTGAAAGTGAAATATTTTAGAATATGTTGCCCGCTATGTCCAGTGACTTTGTGCCAGTAACTTACTGTAAATTTGCTATATGATTTCAAACAGATAATTCTGATAAACGACAACCATGAAATAACAGAAAGGTAGAATATTTCTTTCTTGTCATGGTTTTTGCTGACAATATGACAAGTTATTTATTGTCTGTTCGTCAAGGAAATTAACTGATAACTATATTGAACACGGAATGTAGTACCACTGTACATACATATATGAAGGTGCTCGAACTAGAGTTCGACAATCCCATATATAATATCATAAGCCCAACACCAACATACGTGATTTTAGATATATCAGAGAGATGTTCACGTCAGTTCACTCATATGAATGGGCACCATTAACAGGTTACATAATCACACAAGAAAAACAGCCAGGAAAAAAAAATCACTTTTTAAACTTCGATAAGGGTTAAATCCCTTGGAACCAAACTGGCACTGATTTATTAAATTAAGATATATCATATGGTCATTTTGGATACATGTTCGCTCACTCGCATTTTATTGTGAACGTTATTATGATCGTTGCATTATTAACCCTTGTACAGTTTACTTTAAAATAATGGCCGCCATGATGTCATAGTGGCTTTACCTTCCCGGGAGCCATATTTTCGTGCCCGGCCGATTTACGAATTCTGTTGTTTTTCGATTTTTACTTTCTCCCAAAACTTATAAATAAAATAGAGAATAATTAGTGCTACTCAAATAAATTAAAATGTCCATTTAAACCAGGAATGAGCTGAAACTTTACCGCAATATGATGAGCTATGAAGTCAGAAACTTTCTGTCTACTTGTTTTTAGGCGCACGATAAGAATTAACTGGGAAATGGGGGAGGCGGTGACGAAGGCCGTAGGGTATCCGCCTCTAACCGGGTCATGTATAGGCTTAAACCTTGGGGATTCTCTCTTGCTCCAAAATGAAGAAAACTATAGAGATCCGAGTGTGATTTTGTAACTTATAATATTGGGGTTATTTGGAGCCTATTTGCATAACCCTCCAAGTAGGGAAGGATGAGAAACTTAAAGATGTAATCAGTCTCAAAATGGATGGATTTTGTAAACTCTCCCCTGTGCATTATTCAGCAGCGATGTTTGCTAAAGCATTGTATGTATTATATTTTATGATAGTGGGATCGCCAATATACAACGAATGCAAGAGTATCTTGTCAGAGAAATTTGAAACTCTGCGCGCTTCGACGGGTTTTCTGTTTTGTCATTGAGTGTGTGTTGTACGCGGAGAGGAAAATGACGTATGAGTGACGTAGCGACGATCACGAATGTGAATTCTGCACAGCTGCAGCTATGGTATAACGTCATGGCTCGTGCGTACGGTTCGGTATTGTCGCATAGCATACGTTGGTAGAATGCATCACACGTGTATACGCTTGTTGACACGGCTGTGAAAAAATAAACGGCATGCCATGCCGTTTATTTTTAAAGATCAAATCTTTCTATTTTCTCGTGAATGGTAGAAACAAGTTTAGTTTTTTGTGGTCAAATGTGTTTCATTTTGTACCTGTTGTAACATATATCACGTTCGCTGAGTTTGAGACACATCGATTTCAGTCCAGATTTGAGGCTGATTACATCTTTAAAAATGGGAACTCTGTGAGTGTAGGCCTACCGACAATGTGGCGTTTTTTTAAATTTATTTTTACTTAAAAATTACGAAGTTTCCGTAACATTGAATTTGACAAACTTTCTGTATAACAACGTGGCGATCAATATAATTCGTATACTATGATAGATAATTTGAATGCCAACTAGTTCACATCGACGCATGTTGTTTTGGAGCATTAAAGCTGATCATGCATCCTTACCCCAGAAACAAACAAAGAAGAGTGAATTAATGACCAATTAATTTGCAGTAGTATATTCTGTATTTATATTTCCCAAGCAAAGCAATACAAAACGTATTTCTTTCAAAGATGCATCAACTTGCTGTATATGAAACAGTACGGCAAATTACTTTAATTTTCTTCGTATAAATATTGTTCTGTATGCTGTAAATTATATTCTGCAGTAAAGTAAAATAAGGCAATTAGTTATGCCAATTTTACAGTAAATGAGTAAAGTGTACTGTATGTTATTTTCATGCCGATAAATGCTGTATTTTAAAAAATATATACGGTAACTTACTGTATGCAACGTACTACAATAAACTACTGCTTGTATTACAGTATTGTACTGTAATTGTGTGTGGTAGTAAGTTACTGTGAAAGAAAGCAGTAACTCACTGCACTTTTACAGTAAAAAATTACAGTGTCATTGACCGCCATCATTTGCCTATTATTATATTGACGCACGTGTTTGATTTACATGTAGGTTTATTCACATCTCTTCATCTTTTTTCCAAAAATTTTTACCGTCTCGACGCAAACTATTAAAAGGAACTCTGTGCAATGAAAGGGTTCACTCTTATCGTGCGTTAAACGTTCTCGAGAAGGTTTACAACTCGATAATCGAGTATGCTGACCCGTCCCACTTCAAGTATTCACATCTGTTACCTATTTGTTGATGACAATTCAGCACGCGACATTCTCACAGAGTAGTGGGCACGTATGGAAAGCCATCAGTGTCATAACCTCTGGTTTTCCACACGTGGTAATTCGATTTTCCACGCGTAGAAATTCTATTATCCACTCGTGGAAAATACAGCCAACGGTTTCACTTGTAATTACCACGTGTGGATATTTCGACCAATTACTCAACTTGGAAATACCACACGTGGAAATTATTTACCACGTGTGGAAAATATCCACCAATGATAGAACTGGGAATACCACGTGTGGAAATTATTTACCACACGTCGTATTTATCACCCAATCATTGAATTCGGAAATACGACGCGTCGTAAATAATTTCGACACGTGGTAGTCCCATTTATCCACGCATCGAAATTTTATTTTGCCCAGCCAATGAATAAGAGCTTAACGAAGAAAGCTAGTCCCTTCAGAATGGCGGAAATCGACAGTTTGCGGCGGTTCAAGTATCAGTTCTCCGAATGTGTTCGTCTAGCTGGAACAGACAATCTGCAACAGGACACTGTCAATTTCATAAAATACAGGTACGTGTAGCAAACTTTAATAAGTTTTTTGTTGAGCAGTGCAGGAGTTCCACCTGAGGCTGAGTCGTATAGGTCGACGACCGTACGACAGATAAGACAGGGTTTTGATTCGTAGATTCGAAAATAGAATTACCACGTGTGGAAAAGAGAATTACCACGTGTGAAAAACCCAGTGAAATACCACGCCTGGAAATTATTTACCACGCGTCGTATTTCCGAATGCAATGATTGGGTGATAAATACGACGTGTGGTAAATAATTTCCACACGTGGTATTCCCAGTTCTATCATTGGTGGATATTTTCCACACGTGGTAAATAATTTCCACGTGTGGAAAACCAGAGGTTATGACACTGATGGCTTTCCATAGGCACGATATTTCCGCAAGCGATATTTTCCTACGAAGTAGGCTACAGATCGCAAATTGTCCGGTAATGAGTCAGTGAGTCCATACGAATCCTTTCGTCGGCAAAATAAGGAGAACTACGGAGCCGTGGAGGGGACATAGTTAATATTTTTTTAATTTCCCCCGAGATAATAACTAGGGGAAAATTCACCATTGGTCAATTATCTCGGGGGAAAATAATTTGCCCCGAGATAATTATCTAGGGGTAAATTCGCCATTGGTCAATTATCTCGGGGTAAATTATCTCGGGGTAAATTATCTCGGGGAAAATTAATTTTCCCCGAGATAATATCCCCCGAGATAATTATCTAGGGGGAAATTCGCGATTGGTCAGTTATCTCGGGTGAAATTATCTCGGGGTAAATTATTTTCCCCCGAGATGATTGACCAATGGCGAATTTCCCCCTAGATAATTATCTCGGGGGATATTATCTCGGGGAAAATTAATTTTCCCCGAGATAATTTCACCCGAGATAATTGACCAATCGCGAATTTCCCCCCAGATAATTTTGACCAATGGCGAATTTTCCCCTAGTTATTATCTCGGGGGATATTATCTCGGGGGAAATTAAAAAAATATTGACTATGTCCCCTCCACGGCTCCGTAGAGAACCATTGACATTAGAACCTTTATTTTTGGCATGAACGTGAGTAGTAGTGTCTACTGAAATTGAGTCAGTAGCGCTTCACTGCGCATGCGCGAGAAAAGAAATTGGGGCGGTGTGCGCAGGAGTGATGTGCGCAGGTATGACGTCACTTCCGGTTGGGGTGAATGGGGCGTGACCTTGGGGACATGGATTCCTCCGCGGTGATGCAGTCTGGCGGTGATACGGTCTGCCTCCGCGGACCGAAAGTAGTCCCAAAACCGTGGGTTTTCGTGGAAGTGTTCGGCAATCTGTAGGGACCGCTAGTGGACCGATTGGGTCAAGTGAGGTATCAAAGTGAAGCATTCGTGAAGGGGCATATGATGGGCTGGATGTAGGGTTGAAATATCGTCATTCTGCGCATGCGCGGTGGACAAAGGGTATGGAAATAGACGTTTTGGGTCTAGGTGGGCCACTAGTGGCCCTATGGAGTCGTATGAGGTATCCATGTGAAGCCTATGTGAGGGGGCATCTGACTGGACTAGTGTTTCGCCCGGTGTCACCATTCTACGCATGCGCAGACAGGGAATTGTGGGAAAAGGGTATGGAAATAGACGTTTTGGGATCTAGGGGAGCCCCTAATGGGCCGATTGGATCGAGTGAGGTATCAATGTGAAGCCTAGGTGAGGGGGTATCCGCCTGGACTAGTGTGTCGTTCGTTGTCAATAGTCTGCGCATGCGCAGACAGGGAATTATTGGAAAAGGGTATGGACATAGACGTTGTGGAGTCTAGGTAGGCCCCTAATGATCCGATGGAGTCGAGTGAGATATCAATGTGAAGCATATGTGAGGGAGTATCCGACGGGGTGGGTGTAACGTGGAACTGACGTCATGCTGCGCATGCGCAGTAGAGCAAGTGTATGGAAATAGACATGTTGGCGCCGACAGGGGTCACTATGGATCCGATGGAATCGTATGAGGTCTTATGTTGAAGCTCTTGTGAAGCAGCATCCGATTGGACTCAGGGTTCGTCTGTGTGCAAGGGTCTGCGCATGCGTAGTCTGGCCGTAGTATAGAAAGTAGGCATGTTGGGGGATGCGTGGTGGTGTGTTTTAACCCACCACTAGGGGTCCATGGTTGTGGTTGGGTGGGTTGTGACGTCACTTCCGGGTTTCACTAAAACTACCTCCAAACATAGAAGAGTCCGGATTTTCAACCTCCGTGTTTTTTCCCCCGGCCCGGCCGCAGCGCGTGCGCGCGAGTTACTCCGGCTGAGTGCGCGCGCGCGCGGGTTATCCGGAAGTGTGCAAGGGCACTATATCACATCGGGGTATATATTTCATCCAAGTATAGCGGAAAGCGGTTGTCATGAATAACAACAAGTTCAGCAAGGTTTATACAGTTTATTATCCCCAATGTTACACCATACTCAGGCTGGGGGAGCTGCCCTGGGTATGTTTAGTATGTTCACAGCAAAACAAAATTGAAATATCAAACATCATGTTTTATTATTTAACGCACCGTCACATTTAATGTTTACAGAGCTCAAGTCAACGATCAGCATGTAGACATAGAGAGTATATACGGCATGTTATGCTATTCATCAGTGCAAGGGTGACGCATTCAGCCGATGGGGGTGGTCGGTCAGCTTGGTAACGAAGAACGTAGCATTGGTGACCCTCTCTACGACCCATTGTGTCTTGGGGCGTTGACGATGTGCCCATCTCAAGGGAGGTCACGAATACTTCAAAACCCATCAAAGCCTATCCCTTAAAGAATCACGTGGACTTCGATTACAACGCACACAACGACAAGGCACAGCTTATCGTCACCGCCAACGCGAGTGTCGTACTGAGTCCTATCCTACAGCAAATGCTGGGCTTCGATCTACAGACGTTCGCTGGTCCCACCGCCCACCAAGGCGAGATCCCGATGGATATGAAGTCGGGTATGTACGGACTCTACGTCTACTCGGACGTGGTGGACAACCACATCGTGGGCGATATCAACACACCCCTGTTACGGGTGGTCCCCATTAAAAACACGTATGGAGATCAAGTCACCCACAGTTTCACCCACATGCTCTACCTGCCCGTACGACAAACCCACATCAACACGATCACGGTGGATATAAGAGATGACACGGGACGACCGGTGGCATTCGAACGCGGGAAAGTGGTGCTGACACTTCATTTTCGACAAGCACGTGCTCCCCACTTTGTATAATGAAGGTGCCTTACGAGTGCGATGCACGCAGCTATATGGACTATTATGCCCAACAGGCCGGGGGTGGCTTTCCGGTTTTTAGTGGTGCACGCATGCAACGTGGACATGGACTGGGGAACATACTCGGGAGCATCGTCAAAACGTTCCTGCCCTTGGTGACGCGTGGGGTGAAAGCAATCGGCAAACAAGCGGTACGCATTGGACTGCAAGTGACCGGTGATGTCTTGGGGGGTACGGCACCCAAAGAAGCCTTGAAACGGCGGTCCAAAGAAGCGGGAGGCGTCTTGGTGGCCAAAGCACAACGCACCGTAGGGAATAAAATACCTGCCCCACCGAGATCACGCACCAGTCGACGACCGACCCAGCGACGACGCACATCGAAGACCCGGGATATCTTTTCTTAAACATGTCCTTGATCCACGCCGAGTCCTGCCCCTCCACCAACAGTGAATTTGATTTGTGGACCGTGCCGCCCACACAGACCAGTGCCGAACAAGGATTATGGGTGGAGCATCTCCGCTGTCCAGCATCAACGCAACAGGGCCCATCGAGTTCACCATCAGTAATGCGGATACGGCCTATGTGGATTTAGCCCATACATACTTGCATGTGAAAGCCAAGATCGTCAATGGAGATGGCACCAGAATCGCCGACCAAGCAACGGTGGGCCCGACGAATCTCTGGCTGCACTCGATGTTTCAACAGGTGGATATTTTTCTCAGCGACAAACTCATCAGTGACTCGACCAACACGTACCCCTATCGAGCCTACATCGAGACGCTGTTGTCGCATGGACGAGAGGCTAAAAATTCTCAACTGACAGCCGCTTTATTCTACCAGGACAAAGCCGAGCACATGGGCGCAGAGAACGACAATACGGGATATAGCAAACGGAAGGCTTTGACCGCGAACGGCGTCTCGGTGGATCTCATGGGTCGACTGCACGCAGACATGTTCATGCAAGACCGGTACCTCTTGAACAAGATCCCCATCAAAATCCGACTGATACGGGCGCCTCCGACCTTCGCCTTGATGGCCACTAACGTAGAGGCGCATGCAGCTGACTATAAGATTGTCATCGAAGACGTAGTCCTGTATGTCCGAAAAGTGAAACCGAATCCAGCGGTTCAATTGGGACACATGAAAGCCTTGGAAACAAAACCAGCCCAGTACCCTATCCGACGTGTGCAAACCAAAGTGTTCTCTGTGCCTGCTGGAAATATGGGCGCCAACAAAGAAAACCTGTTCCTGGGGGAACTACCCAAGCGATTGATCCTGGCCTGTGTTGAAAATACCAGTTTCAGTGGAGCCTACCCAGAGAATCCGTTTGACTTTAAACATTTCGGCATCAATTTTGTGGCCCTGCATGTGGATGGACAACAGGTGCCAGCCACGGCCTTAACACCGAACTTTGGGCGCGCGAATTTCATTCGAGCCTATCACAGCCTGTTTACAGCCACCGGTCAAATCAACCAGGACGAAGGGAATTTCATCAGTCGGGAGGACTACGGGAACGGATACACGTTGTTCTGTTTCGATTTGACCCCTACCTTAGAGAACGACCATCAGCTGGCCCTCGCCAAGCAAGGCAATTTACGGTTGGAAATCCACTTTCAACGAGCCCTCCGGAGCACCGTCAATGTGATCTGCTACGCCGAGTTTGACAACATCATTCAAGTGGACAAGGCGCGCAACATCCTGTGTGACTTCTCCACCTAACATGGATACAGACCAGATAACCACCGTGCTGTACTGGAGAATGACCCAAAGACACGTATGGTGTTTCAAGGGGTGTTCGCCCGAGATGTGTTCCCATTAGACCGTGTGTATCCTGTTGCTTACGTTCTCAACACGGACCCGATGGATCGGCCCGGTGAACGTTGGGTGGGCGTGTACTTGACAGAACAGCAGGGCGAATACTTTGACCCGTACGGCCTGCCACCCCTCCATCCCGATTTAACAGACTTCATGGATCAAGGCACAGAGACGTGGTGTTGGAACAGTCAAACGTTGCAAAGCCTGACCAGTAGCGTGTGCGGACAATATTGCTTATTTTACCTGTACCATCGATGCCGGGGAAGACCCTTATCTACCATCGTACAGATGTTTGACGAGTACCCCAAGGCCGAGGACCGCGATGTACTCGTATATGACTGGGCCGCCCATCATTTCAATGTACAAGCCCCGTTCTGGGCTTAAGTTCTTTCAATGTACACACGCCCCCTGTTCTGGGCTTAAGTTTACAAGCCCCCTGTTCTGGGCTTCAGTTCTTTCAATGTACAAGCCCCCTGTTCTGGGCTTCAGTTCTTTCAATGTACAAGCCCCTTGTTCTGGGCTTCAGTTTTCACGTGGTTGTTCTCACGTTGTTGTTGTTCACTGAATAAAAAAATGAGATCTCACCAAAAACCCCTGTCTTGTGTGTTTTATTCATAATGCATAAATGCCCAATGTGGAGATTCAGTCAAACTGAAATCAGTGGTGTAGGATGGGGCCAAAATGTAACCCATCAATGTTAGAATGCAAGCGCACTATAGTAAAATAGAGAGCCAATGAAATCAGCCCACAGACCAAGTAGGTGTTTTGGTCACGGTGAGTGAAGACTCGTCCAACACGTATAGATTAAGTTTATTACTATAAGTTCTATGTATTTTTAAATATGGAAAAACCCGGATGTAAGATGAGAACCCGGATGTAAAACCACAGTGCCCAGATGGAAGACGGGAAAAACCCCCTGGGAAACCCCAGAAGAACCCGGATGTAGGCGCGGACGTAGGCGAAAGAATCCTAGTACCCGGATGTAGGCGCAGACGTGTACCTAGTACCCGTCCATTGGTTCTTTTATCTCTTTTATCGATCGCTCATTGGTTCTTTTTTCTCGACCGCTGATTGGTCCAAATGGAACTGCCCATCCTTCCCAGGTTAATTTACAATCCCATTTTTGGGGTTCAAGCTCTGACTATCGATGCCGCAACATTGTCTCCTCCGAACCTTGGCGAAAGGGAGACCTTTTGACTTGGATGTGACCTTTGACCTTTTGACCCGCGCGCGCACTGCCGGTGATGACGCGCACTTCCGGAGAACGCGCGCGCGCGCGCGCGCTGCGGCCGGGGCGGACCGGGCCGGGGCGGATTCGGATGCTGCTTCACAAGAGCTTCAACATAAGACCTCATACGACTCCATCGGACCCATAGTGACCCCTGTCGGTGCCAAAATGTCTATTTCCATACACTTTCTCTACTGCGCATGCGCAGAATGACGTCAGTTCCACGTCACACCCACCCCGGCGGATACTCGCTCACGACTGCTTTACATGGATACCTCACTCGATCCCATCGGACCATTAGGGGCCTACCTAGACTCCAACACGTGCACCCCGTATGGACCTATACACCCATAGCCATGCAGTATAGGCCTGTGGGCCTACCCAGGCCTCGGTGACTTTTTTCAAAAATTTCACCGTTTCGTGCCGGGACACTTCCTATCATGTTTGTCTTGACGAGACTAAGAAAACAAATCCAAACAACCATACCGCAAATGTCTAGAAGTAAGTTTCCCAGTGGGGCAAACATTGGTCCTATACCCCTAGTATGGGACTATATGGGTATCCCTGAACTTTTTCCAAAAATTTCAACGATTCGCTCCGCGACACTTCCTATCATGTTTGTCTTGACGAGACTAAGAAAACGAGACCCCACAACCTATACCGCAAATGTCGAGAAGTAGGTTTCCCAGGATGGTGCTATACCCCCCATACCCCATATAGGCATTTTCCCGTAATTTAGGATAAAGTCCGTGTTCCGTATTTTTTAAGGAAAAATTTACATACACCCACCCTGGAACTAGGGGGAGATAACTCTATTGATAGGCAAGCCCCGTTAAGCCCGGCGACCTATATACCCCCCATACCCCATATAGGCATTTTCCCGGATTTTTCGATAAAGTCCGTGTTCCGGGGGTTTTTTTCAGGAAAAATTTTACATGCACCCACCCATGACTGGATGCCCCTTCACATAGGCTTCACATTGATACCTCATACAACTCGATCGGCCCATTAGGGGCTCCCCTAGATCCCAAAACGTCTATTTCCATACCCTTTGGCCACCGCGCATGCGCAGAATGGTGACAACGCCCGAGCCGCTAGTCCAGTCAGATGCCCCTTCACGAATGCTTCACTTTGATACCTCATATGACCCCATCGGACCATTAGCTCCAAAACGTCTATTTCCATACCCTTTGGCCACCGCGCATGCGCAGAATGCCGATATTTCAACCCCACACCCAGCCCATTAGATGCCCCTTCACGAATGCTTCACTTTGATACCTCACTCGACCCCATCGGACCATGCAGCGTATTTGAAGTCTGGAGACTACTTTTTCTCCGCCGAAGCTTTTTCCCGCGACCGCATCACCGCCAGACCGCATCACCGCGGATGAATACATTCCCTGCAACAATTGGAACTCTCCTGTGTTGGAGGTAGATTTTGGTCATTCTGCCGGAACTATAGTGTACTTGACCTCTGTGACCTCCCCCAATATGCAAATTTCTGAGGTCAATTGGGCTCAATTTAGCCTTTCACTACTACTAATGGATCTTTCTTTTCGTATTTTCTTCAATTACCATTTATACAAAAGGAAGGCATTGAAATGTTTGTTTTTGTTTGTCAATATCACTCTAGCATCACAGTGTAATAGAACGTTCCCATAATGTATATCTAGCTTCAAGAATGGAACCAAAGAAACTGACAAGTATCCATTTTCGAATGAGATATATTTATCGAATTAATTTATATGAACTGAGGTACACATTTTCAATTTCGACCATCCACATTTTTCTTCGACATGGATGTTATACGAATTAGGTCTTTGGATTATACACGTTGGGTGAGCACGGGTTGTTGCTTCAATGCATTTTGTCTCATTTCGTGCATCATATTTGAAAATAGTTTGATGGGATCTGCTTTCGTCTTCTCTCAATACTTTCTGACCTGAATCCATTCCTTTCATTTCATGTAACATTCATTCATTTCATCTAGCAAATTAACTGGTTTTCTCTAATTAGATATCGAAACATTGGTGATACTAGAAAAGTTGAATCCATCTTCTTTCTGTATGTCCATAATTTCGACATTATACTGATGGGGTTAACAAATGCAAGCGGCAACTTTTTATAGACCCGTTCTTGGTTAATAATTGATCACAAGCTAGATTAATAAATGCAAGCGGCAACTTCATGTAAAGCCGTTCTGGGATAAGAGTTGACCACTAGCAGCTAGTTGATAATCCTTAACCTAAGTCGAGCAGAGTTTAACATGAGTGAAACATATCAAACACATACCATAATTAAACGTAACATTAAAAGGGCGGTGAGAAACGAAGCCGGCGTACTGACAAGAAGTCCTATTACCCCACCGACAAATATACTGACTGCAGATTTCTGAAAACATCACAAGAACCAAAAGTGATCCCTGTGATGACTTTTATCTCAACCCCGCTTTTATTGTGTCTTTCATGTGGATATATTGATATACTGACTTGGGCGGTATTAGATACAAATATTTCAGAGCGACGATATATAGTCCTGTAACACTGACTATGCTATAAATAATATAGTCACGAAAGTTCAAAACAGACATTACAGAGACTTCATTCCAGAAGTATTGGAAGTTTGATTCCTCGTTTTGCTCAACTAGTATCCAATCACAAAGTGTTAAAAGCTTGAGCTCTCTAGACCCAAGTGTGAAGAAGATATCGAAGCATAATCACCCCTACCCCCATTCCATTTTTTGTTTTTGTGTTAGTCAGAGAGCATTGGGGGAAGGCATCATGCGACCTTACTCATTACCGTAGACGTCAACACTCCGTTCCAAGTAAGCCATGCATTCGTGGTCTTGAATACACACATCAAGCAAAAGCTAACAGGGTAACAATACACCGTTGGAAAATTGCAACAGACGGTCCAGAAGAAATATACTTCCATGGTGATAATAACGACATAGTGACACCAATATTGAAGATACTCGGAATCGGATTGCTTCGTCTGAATGATCCGTACACAGACTCAATATGTGTTAAATTTCATTGCGTTAGGGTCGGGGAGAAATAAAATATTAGAACGTAATCACCCCTACCCCTATTTCGGCTTCATGTTTCTCATGCTCTGGCGCCGTTAAACATGGTTATGTTGCATCCATGAAGTGCATATGGTTACACCAGGTCTAGAATTAACGAAGAGAGGACTATCTTTCACAAATACAAATCAGGCAGAATGCAAAAAAGAGTTTTTGCAACTGTAAAACAAAAAATCGAGTCTAAAATAAAATCGAGGAAAAATGTATCCTCCAAGTTATGACGTCATCATGACGTAAAAAAAGTAAAAGACGTAACTTAAATTACGTTATCTAATAGAATATTATTCAGAGGTCAGGTATGGGAAGTTACAGAAAGTTTAGTGCAAGAATAAAAAAGATATACGTTCATGAATACCCCTACCCCCATCTTAGAGTTAATTTTGTCTTGTTCAGACAGCGGTGAAGAAATGCATGCTGTGACCTTAGGCACCACCGTAGATGCCTACATCAGGTCTAGAACTGACCAGCAGATGATACTCGTTCATAAACAGTGGTCAAACTAAATCTACGCGGGGGGTGCTACGAAAACCTTATTTAGACCCCTTTTTGCGATTTGGCTACCGGACTAGTTATATATATATTATATTATCCCCAGCATCAAACACACACCCCAGCTGGGGGAGCCACTGTGGGTGTGTTTACATTATTTTTGCATGTAAACGTGGTGGGTCTCGCCGGGAAAGATAACGGTCCGTAGTCGAAGGTGGTCGGGGGTGGCTTGTTTCAGGTCAAAGAGCATATACCCGTGCTGAGGAGTTGTCGCATCTTTAAAGGCTTTCAATGCAAACTGCGTGCGGCCGGGGTACATCTGTCTCGCCAGGTGCAGCAGTTGAGTGGTATCTCTCGGGTTTTTGAAGACCACCAGGTAATGGGCATTTAACCTGATGTTGCGATGTTCTCTGCTTTTACTGAACAGATTCTGCACAATGTAGATGATGCTGAGCCAGCGATGATGGCTGCCTTTGGTAAAGAGTTGGGTGACCCGCGCATCCGCCTCCGCCATGAGATCATCCAGAACCACTAAGGTGTCCGGTTCCAATCGGCCAGGTTGGGTAGCCCTTCCACGAACGTGATGTTGGAAATTGCTGTATACGCCGCCTGTCATTCTCCGTTACACCACACGACGCGGGCAATGGGTGGTGTGATCATGTTGTGGGCGTAGTGGAGAACCCTGGGGTCGCACTGATCATAGACTGGTCATAATAACATGGTACAACACCTATAGGTTATGTTTGTTACTATAAGTCTTACTTCCCATGGTTTCAAGTATTTTTTTCGTGCCAGTACGGTTCTGGGGAAACCTGTATAGAGACACTGAGGGTTCCCCACTGGCCATTTAGGCTGGGCATAGTGCTGGCGATATTGTCGGGGACCATGTTTCGGGGGATTCACATTGGGAGTCACGGGGGTAGGGCCTTATTACTGAGCCGTCACGTGACCGGAAGTGACCTTTGACCTTTTGACCCGGAGGTGACATGTGACCCGGATGTGACCTTTGACCCGGATGTAACCTTTGGCCCGGATGTCACGTGACCGGATGTCACGTCAGCACCACATGGCTCCGCGAAACCTTGTTCAAACAGAGTTATCTCCCCGTAAACGGACATCAAGATCAACTTCATATACTACTTGTGATTGAACAGCCCGAGTTATGTGATTGAATAATCTTAATGGGGTAACTGGATAACCTGAGTTTTGTGATTGGATGATGTGAATTATGTGAGTGAATAACCCGAGTTATTTCCGGCGGCGCAGCGCCGCCGGATATCTGAATTCAGTAAACATGGGAGCGGCCATCTTGATATTGGACGAGTAACAGGTGTTTTCTCGAGCCATACTTCACAGACGTGCCGTGGAGTGATCCAACTAGTTTCATATCGTAAAACGACAGGATTGTATCACCCGTTCGTGCTTAACACATTAATATTAATTCTGTTATAATGAATTCATCGAATAAATGTCCTTTAGTACTATTTTATTATGGCTAAGTGATCAAATCGATGACCATACATGATCAAGTTATTCACCTGTACGTCTGCAGCAAAATGTTTGAGATTGAACTGCGAGTTACTCAAAACTCGAAACAGTAAAACACGCGGATCGGATTGATGTGTAGAGAAAGTCGATCTAGGCTTAATTACATCAATAAAGAAATAGTGCCACAGCGCGAACTCTTACATCAGGCTATATGAAGTGACTTAATACGTCAACCAGAGAACATTACTTTCAAAGTCCTAGTTGGTCATGCGGTTCATGTGCACATTTTGCCAGCATGAACTTAACTTCCGGCTAACCCCACACTTTCCAGATGGGTCCTTGCGCGAACTAAATTAGTCAAACCTTTAATGAAAACAAACAAATCGACGTTTTTTTTAACCATAATGGTGCATCGTGACCTGTATTCACCAGTTGCACACGTAATCGGCTTGTAATACGCAGATTATAAGCTACAAACGTTTCCGCCGGCATTGATGCATCTGCATCAATAAGTTTTCTTGTTTCATATATAGACTGGTGATTGACTGACCTGAATTATGTGTCAGTGATTCAACAATCTGAATCAGGCGATTGGATACTCTGAATTATGTGATTGACTAGCATGAATTAGGTGATATATATAACGATTGACTGACCTGAATTATGCGATTGAAAAATTTGAGCTATTTCATTGAACAGGTCGAGTTATGTGACTTAGGAATCAGATGATTGGACTACCTCAAGTACATGTATGTCACTAAATATTCGAAATCAGTAATATCCTAGATTAATTTCAGCTGGTGAAATACATTTACCATTCATTAACGGTTTCATTGATATATTCATTTAATCAATTTATCAGCTATTCGGGTAGAACCTGTAATGACAGCCTACAAGTACAACCATACCAGTCCGGTCCATGTTATTGAATCATTCCAATATCATAGCCAATAGTATAGATATGATAAATGGGTCATTATTTACTATTTCTACCACACTACAAAGGGTGTGGCTTAGACAAGTTTCACTGTACAGACAGTTATTTTGTAATGTTGATCAGATCAAATGCATAATTCGGGGCAGAACATTTGTTTCAAATATTGCAAGCTGCTTAAGTCTCTCATTAATTCTCCGCAACTTATGTATTTGTATTATTGCCAGTAAGTAGTATGGACCAGTTCAGCTGTTTCTTTTGGAATGTCCAGGGCCTGGATGATGATATGCTTTCTGATGTTGATTTTAAGAGTTCTTTATCTAAATTTAGTTTTGTTGGCTTGACTGAAACCTGGCAATATTCATGTTATTCGATTTATATGCCTGGGTAGGGGCCTACTCTTTTAATAATTTTAACAAGGCACCATTTTCAGGCCAAAGGCCCAGAAGTGGTATTGGTATATTGTATAAATCACACCTTGAAGTTGACATCGTTCATTCCTCAGATCATATGGTATGGGTAAAGATAGGTAAAAACTATATAAAAAAACTGTATTAATATTGATAAAGGCCTTCGCATAGGCATCATATACTTCAGACCTGGTAATTCACCATTCACAAGTGACCGACAGGAACTAGTTTCAACTGATGGAGTAGAGCATCTCCCAGATTTGCCAGATGATACTTTCAATATGGTTCAATTACCAAGGAAGAACCAAGACAATAATTTTAATACATTTACAGATAGACTTCTAGAGATAGCTACAAGTCACAGGCTAATAATACTTAATGGTCGGGTTCCTGGTGACAACTTTGGTAAATAAACTTGCCACACTTACGCTGGTAGGAGTACTGTAGATTACACTATTGTATCGGAATCCTTCTCATATGTAAAATACTCCCCTGTCTACCCACTAACCCACTACTCCGACAATTGCCAAATGTTTAGTTACTTTCATCTGAGAATCACCCCCATAGTTAAACATACATTCAACAATAATATAGTCTACAAAAAACTTAAATTCAGGAGAAAATGGGCAGCACAAAGCCCTACTCTTGTGCGAAACGAAAAAAAAACAACCCAATTTCAGCAACTTCTTAATTATTTTATAATGACCCCTTACTCAAGTGACCCGAAGGGAGTCCCGGAAAGTATGGCTGACTTTACTGCCATCATACATCATTTAAACTGTAAAGCTTCAATCCAAGTTAGGATAAATGTGGCCAGTAAAAAAAAAAAATGAATGGTATGACCATGACTGTAAATCTGCGAAAAGGTGAACAAAAGCCAGTTATTCGCTATATAATATTGATCAAACGGGCGATGCCAGGCAAAGTTATCATGTAGTAAAGAAAGAATATAAGAAACGCAAGCACTAGCTCGCACCAAAACCTAATTAGATCACAAGGCCATTTCAATGAAGCTTCCATCCAAGTTTGGTGAAATTTCATCCAGTAGTTCTCCACATATCTTGTAGACAAGAGTAGTCCTGTACATACACGTAACAAAGACGGACATCTGAAACAGATGGATGCACGCACACACACCAAAACATAATCAGATGCGAAGGTCATTCCAATAAAGATTCCTTCCAAGTCTGGTGAAATTTCGTCCAATAGTTCTCCAGATATCTTACAGACAAGGCCTGTCTATACATGTAGAATTAGATGGACAGGCGGACAGACAACAGATCTGGACGAACGCATGCATGCATACCGAAACCTAATCAAATGAAGAGCCCATTGCAATAAAGCTTCCATCCAAGATTGGCGAAATTCCGTCGGGTAGTTCTCCAGATGTCTTGCAGATAAGGCCTGTATAAACATGTACAAGTAGATGGACGGACGAACGAACGAACGGACGGGTGGACAGACAGACACGAACGAATGCTCGCATACACACCAAAACCTAATCAGATGAGGGGGCTATCCCAATGAACCTTCCATCCAAGTTTGGTGAAATTCCGTCCAGTAGTTTTCAAGATATCTTGCAGACAAGGCCTGTATATACATGTACATGTAGATGGACGGACGGACAATGGACACGGATGAATGCACACACACCAAAACCTAACCAGATGAGGGGGCTATCCCAATGAACCTTCCATCCAAGTTTGGTGAAATGCCGTCCAGTAGTTCTTCGGATATCTTGCAGACAGGTCCTGTATATACATATACATGTACAAGTAGATGGACAGACGGACGGACACTGGACATGGACGAACGCACGCACACACGCCAAAACCTAATCAGATGAGGGGGCTATCCCAATGAACCTTCCATCCAAGTTTGGTGAAATGCCGTCCAGTAGTTCTTCGGATATCTTGCAGACAGGTCCTGTATATACATATACATGTACAAGTAGATGGACAGACGGACGGACACTGGACATGGACGAACGCACGCACACACGCCAAAACCTAATCAGATGAGAGGGCTATCCCAATGAAGCTTCCATCCAAGTTTGGTGAACTTCCGTCCAGTAGTTCTCCAGATATCTTGCAGACAAGGCCTGTATATACATGTACAATTAGATGGACGAACGGACGGACAATGGACACGGGTGAATGCACACACACCAAAACCTAATCAAATGAGTGGGCTATCCCAATGAAGCTTCCATCCAACTTTGGAGAAATTCCGTCCAGTAGTTCTCAAGATTTCTGGCAGACAAGGCCTGTATATACATGTACAAGTAGATGGACGAACGGACGGACAGACACCGGACACGGATGAACACACACACACCAAAACCTGATCAGATGAGGGGGCTATCCCAATGAAGCTTCCATCCAAGTTTGGTGAAATTCCGTCCAGTAGTTCTCAAGATATCTTGCAGACAAGGCCTGTATATACATGTACAAGTAGATGGACGGACGGACGGACACCGGACACGGATGAGCGCACGCACACACACTAAAACCTAATCAAATGAGGGGGCTATCCCAATGAATCTTCCACCCAAGGTTGGTGAAATTCTGTCCAGCAGTTCTCAAGGTATATTGCAGACACAAGGCCTGTATATACATGTACAAGTAGATGGACGGACGGACGGACACCGGACACGGATGAGCGCACGCACACACACTAAAACCTAATCAAATGAGGGGGCTATCCCAATGAATCTTCCACCCAAGGTTGGTGAAATTCTGTCCAGCAGTTCTCAAGGTATATTGCAGACACAAGGCCTGTATATACATGTACAAGTAGATGGACGGACGGACGGACACCGGACACGGAAGAACGCACGCACACACACCAAATCTTAATCAAATGAGGGGGCTATCCCAATAAAGCTTCCGTCCAAGTTTGGTGAAATTCCGTCCAGCAGTTCTCAAGATATCTTGCAGACAAGGCCTGTATATACATGTACAAGTAGATGGACGGACGGACAGACGGACACCGATGAATGCACGCACACACACCAAAACCTAATCAAATGAGGGGGCTATCCCAATAAAGCTTCCATCCAAGTTTGGTGAAATTCCGTCCAGTAGTTCTCAAGATATCTTGCAGACAAGGCCTGTATATACATGTACAAGTAAATGGACGATGGACGGACGGACAGACACCGGACACGGATGAACGCATGCACACACACCAAAACCTAATCAAATAAGGGGGCTATCCCAATGAAGCTTCCATCCAAGTTTGGTGAAATTCCGTCCAGTAGTTCTCAAGATATCTTGCAGACAAGGCCTGTATATACATGTACAAGTAGATGGACGGACGGATGGACACCAGACACGGATGAATGCACGCACACACACTAAAACCTAATCAAATGAGAGGACTATCTCACTGAAGCTTCCATCCAAGTTTGGTGAAATTTCGTCCAGTAGTTCTCAAGATATCTTGCAGACAAGGCCTGTATATACATGTACAAGTAGATGGACGGACGGACGGACACCGGACACGGATGAGCGCACGCACACACACTAAAACCTAATCAAATGAGGGGGCTATCCCAATGAATCTTCCACCCAAGGTTGGTGAAATTCTGTCCAGCAGTTCTCAAGGTATATTGCAGACACAAGGCCTGTATATACATGTACAAGTAGATGGACGGACGGACGGACACCGGACACGGAAGAACGCACGCACACACACCAAATCTTAATCAAATGAGGGGGCTATCCCAATAAAGCTTCCGTCCAAGTTTGGTGAAATTCCGTCCAGCAGTTCTCAAGATATCTTGCAGACAAGGAAAGGGGATGGACGGACAGACAGACAGACAGACAGACTGACAGACAGAGAGACAGACAGCACAAACATTAGATGTCTCCCCCCAACATAGTTGGGGGAGACATAATTACCTCCATCTCATTGGTCAGCTGGAGCATGTCACAGAATCCAATGCTTCATACTATTGGAAACTACTAAAAAAGATAGGAACTAAACATGTTGGAGACAGTCAATTCCATAAGCCCTCCATGGTATGATGGCCGAGAAGGGCCATCGTCACTTCGCCATCGTACGTCAAAAAACGGAGCGATGGAACGATAGAGCGATGGCGATAGAGCGATAGAGCTATGGCGATAGAGCGATGGCGATAGAGCGATAGAGCGAAGTATATGACTGCGCATGTCTCATAATCATGCATATTCATACGGTGATAATCGTACCTCCAACACAAGAGAGCTCGCCGCTAAACTCTAGTTATTATCAGGCGGATTCATGAATACTATAGGGGCCAGCGGCATACCATAAAGATTACACAGATAACACAGAGAGATAGACCGATAAGTTTCATTGTATATGGGCTAAAATAATAAACATTGGCTAAAAGATCGACATAAGAATCTAATAAATAAAGCAGTGATATTCGCTGTCTGGTGAACATACACATCTGGAACATTTGAAATCAAGTTTTGTAATTAATGCTGATCAACGCTTGTAAAAAAGTCAACGTAGAATCGAAATAGAAGAGGTCACTCTCCCCCCGCCCCCCTAAAATATTGGTGATCTGATTTACCCATAGTCTCGTAATTTTTCGTCAAATTCAACTTCTAACTCCTCTGAAAGAAAAGACCAATTCGTCCGTCGATGCGTAAGTTGAATTATTTGAAGTTGTGGGTGCCGAACGTGGCCATTTCCGCGTTTTTATCGAAAAAGAAAGGCGGATGTCATATGAAACTGATAATTCATTAAGATTGTGCTGATCGTGGCTGGACTTAACACTAAATCGCATAGAACAAACACTGATTTTTTAAATATTTTTATATCTTATTTGGTTTTGTTAGGTAAAACACATTGTACATACAATATTTTATTGTACTAAACAAAAATGGTTGTATTTGTAATTAGAAACTCATGTTATACAACAAACAGATACATCGTCATTTCACCTCGATTTATCTACGCAAACAACATCATAAGAGTCTAAACAGTAAATGCAGCGATGACCAATACTGGTAAAACAAGCGCCATTCGCAGTTCTTATACTGGAAATATTTATCGGTTTCGTACGCACATTTAAAGCGTTTTGAACACTTTTCAACCAAGGGATTTTTAACTACTTTCATTTTATATATAGAAAATTTAATAATAGAAATACAGTAGTTGAGTGGCTGATTTCTGGGTTGTAAAAGACCAAGTATAACTTTTTCTGGAGAAAATATAATTGGAACACCCGCCGACGCGAACCAATTTTCCAGTAAACTCCACCAAGGGTAGATATGTTCACATTCCCAAAAGAGATGAATAATAGTCTCTGGAACTTTGCTACAAAATGTACATAAGTTAGATATATCAGGTTTAAGTTTATGTGCAAAAATGTTGGTAGTCAATATTCGGTTAATAATTCTGTATCGAAACCATTTATATTTCACATCTCTTTGTTACATTATTATTCCATATATACCACTCCGAATCACTATAATTTCTTTCAAGAACTGTTTAGTACAGTAAATCTAAAGGTCAAGAGATTTCTATATAACATTTTACAGCCTTTTTTTTACACTTATTAATAGTGGAATAGGGGGCGGTATCAACGGTATCATATATTGTTTCTGTAATAGTCCAAATCTCATGTTGTTTGCTGCTTTCCGTACTGCTTGAGTAGTATATAAAACTGATATTGACGCAACTTGACCTTTGACCTAAAAAAATGTGCATATTGGGGAGAAAAACT
>JAVTVY010005164.1:0-38667 GCA_036873755.1 Hanleya hanleyi | reverse complement strand
GGATATCGATGCACGTCAAGATATACCGATTCTCATCGTTGTGTTTGGCAAAGGCGCTCATATCCACCTAATCCGCTTGCCACTGGGCATCTATTCCTCCCACGATGACCCGGTTCCGTAGAAAATGGCGACGGACAGATCGATGTAAGGTATAGGTGTCTTGTCTTCTTAACCAATCTCGGACTTTGGCACGTTGTACCCCCTGGGGTTTGGCCGCTCGATAGAGAGCCGACAATGCACTATAGGCTGCCGGACTGTCGGGACTGTAGTATAAGTTATCCAACACCTCCCAGCGCTTCATGGTGACAAAATGATGATGGACCCTGGCTCTATCGTTTATTTATAACGGGTATATCTTGGGCCTGAGTTTCTTTCTGATTTTCTTCGTGGACTTCCACAGTGGCCATGGTCAATGACCAGTCCAACTCGTCTGATGACCGCTTGATAAGCACTTCATCCACATCCAACACGGCATCTTCCAATGCAGACCATAGATCAGGGTGAAGGGTAAAATGCACTGTACCTCCATCTAGACGAGCCAATTGAGCAAAGAAAGGGCCGCGTCGGATGTACACATCGTGACACAAGTGGATGAGGTCGCCGTCCAGTTCACCAGACAACACCCGTTTGAATTTGGTCCAGCCCTCCCGAGACAGACGAATGTGAGCCGGGCACGGTTGTGTAGGGTCCGTGTCTCCCACCACCTCCTCCATGATATCGACCTTATCCGCATACACGTGCAGGAAAACCTCGGGGGTCAAGCTGAAATACGCCAGTACTATATGCTCCGTCATGGTCAGTCCGTGAATGGTACCAGATTTCACTGTCTCTCGTATTTATAGGAGAACCCCGTGAGATCAAAGGATCAGGTGGTCATGTCATTGGGCTGACTGAGTCTAGCGGGGTAATCAATGGCATCGTCGTCGGGTTCATGTAGTTGTTTATGGGGTTCAGCCATTGGCCCCGCGGCTTCATCACGGATTTTTCTTCTTCTTCATCGTTCTGGCCCGTCATGTGTGTGTGGGTGGCTTCATCAGGTGACACTGTCATTCCAGCCTCTGCGCATTCTATACATATAGTATTTTCTCCATCCGCTTTTTTTTCATTAGGTTCATCTAGTGCGTGTTCGATAGCATGAGCCCACGCCAACTGGTCGGGTGTTCGATCGTCGGGTGTAAATAACTGGTCTACAATAGGCACTATTTCCTCCAAGGCTGACCACAGAGAGGGCGTTAGCATCATACTTCGTACATGGTCTTGGTAGCGACCCACCCATGAGAATAGGGAAGTACGGTATACATAAATGGCATTGTCCATGTGGATCAGGCGTCCGTCCAATTCACCGCTTAACACTCGTTTAAACTTAGTCCACCCATCCCGCTGTAGTGTCACCGTATTCGATAAAGTCTCAGGGGACGCCCTCCAATCCCCGCCACTATCTTCCACCAGGGTCACATAATCTTCATAAACGTATAATCCCACCTGGTAAGGTGTAAGGGGGAGGATGGCTCGTAGGACGGATGACATGCTTGGTCCAAATGTCGAACGGTGAATGACACACACTCTGTCTGACCCTGGTATTTATAGTGTCAATACCACAGCGCCAGGGTGAATAGGGCACAGACTAGTATGAGGCCAACCAGCCGGTGCTGGTTGCGGCGTGAGCGCTCGTGGTCCATAGCCCGAGCATCAAGGATGGCTGTCATAGTCCAGTAGTGGTGAGTGATGGCACGCCTCTCCATCGAGTGCACTCTGTGGAGGACCGCTTCTGTGAACTCGTTCAGGATCTGGCGTCGTCCCTCGTTGTCGTCGCCATCTGCAAACATGGACCGGACCACTGCTCGGTAACCCGTGAATGAATTCACCACGGTGGCATACTGTAAAATGCGAGTGGCATGGGGCTGGGTCTCCGCCATGGCTCTGTAGAAATGAAGGTGTGGGATGCAGAGGGACGTGTTTTATAGACCAGATGTAGCTCTACGGGTATAGTCCGTGATACGTACTATTCTGATGGGTTAGTCCAAAAAAAAGGGAGCAACAACAACAACACAGATTACAGATCAATCCTTTTATTATGCGTGAACAACATAGAAATGCATGTACTGACCTGTCTGTGGGAGGTTTCCCACAATGGCGTTCACCTTCGCGTCTTTTCGTGTACGTCCGTGTCTTTTCGTTAAAGTCCGTGTATCTTCGGTAAAGTCCGTAGGCATTGGGCAAGGAAGCTTTTTCCCGAGACCGAATCACCGCCAGACATGACTGCATCACCGCGGATGAATACATTCATATCAAGTCAGGTCAGGTAAGTCAGATTGAATACACCCCTTTCCCTAAAAATCAACTCCTTTTATACATTTTACTACTCGCGGCCATCTTGTACCCACCTCCCACATTTGTACCCACCTCCCACATTTGTACCCACCTCCCACATTTGTACCCACCTCCCACATTTGTACCCACCTCCCACATTTGTACCCACCTCCCACATTTGTAATCACATTTGTACATCATGATAATGAAGATTCTTGGAATTTATAGATTTTACTATACAAATGTGGGAGGTGGGTACAACCCACCTCCCACAAATGTGGGAGGTGGGTACAAATGTGGGAGGTGGGTACAAATGTGGGAGGTGGGTACAAATGTGGGAGGTGGGTACAACCCACCTCCCACAAATACAAATGTGGGAGGTGGGTACAAATGTGGGAGGTGGGTACAAATGTGGGAGGTGGGTACAACCCACCTCCCACAAATGTGGGAGGTGGGTACAAATGTGGGAGGTGGGTACAACCCACCTCCCACACATCACGCATGCGCACACATCCAATACCGCCCCAATACCGCCCCATTTTTTACACTTATGACGTCACACGCATGCGCAGTGAGGCGCTATTCCCTCAATTTGCGTTATGTATACTACTTATAATGTTCACAGCTGTGATTTTCGATTCTTGTAGCTCTTGGTAATTATGTTGGTGATAGCAAAAATGACAAGATATTTTGCATGCAATGAGACTATGTACAACATAATATATTTGTTTCGCTGTCTGAAATGCTTTTTTTGCTGATCAATTTTCGAACACTGGTACCTGTATTCCACAAAATCCACACCCCTCAATCGAGAGGACACTTCGCTTGTCAATGTGTTACTATTTCGCCGGACTAATACGTCAATTAAATTCAAGTTTCCACTAATGAACAAAAGCGTATGTAAGTAACTATTATGCAGGATTAACAGTAACGACTGGAAAACAGAGGGAAAATAATTAATCGCTTGTGTAGTTCAATGGAACTGTGAGATCTTACATTCTGGAGACCTGTTAAAACGCGCCACGTTGCATTTTATCTCGAATCATACAACCCTTTTTAATAGTAAGGCTTTGTTTTCTGCCATTTCAGACAAGTGACTATATGCATGATATGCTGTCAAAGTAAAGGTGAGGTGTGGGGTCATTTAACTTTCGTTTTCGGCCGAAAAACAGTAACTTTCGTTTTCTGCCGAAAAACAGTAACTTTCGTTTTCGGCCGGAAAACATTAAGATCCCACATTTCCTTTGAGCTACACAAGCTGTTAATTAGTTTTTCTCTGTTTTCCAGTCGTTACTGTTACTCCTGCAAAACTGTTATTTACATAAGCTTTTGGTTCATTATTGGAAACTTGAATTTATTTTACGTATTAGCCCGACGAAATATGAACACATTGACAAGCTAATAGATGCGTATTGTCCTCGCGATGGAGGGGTGTGGATTTTGTGGAACACAGGTACCAGTGTTCGAAAATTAATCAGCAATATAACATATCTGACAGCGAAACAATTAAAGTATGTGGTACATAGTCTCAATGTATGTTAAATATCTTGCCATTCTTGCTTTGTTGCAGTAAATTCTCAGCAAATTACCAACACCGGTCAGAAGCTACAAGGTTCGAAAATCGCAGATGTGAACATTTTTTTTTCGTTCGAAATTAACACCCCAAATCACAATACAACGAAACAATACGAGACAGAACAAGACTATATGATACGATACAATACAATAAAATGCAAAATAATACCGTACATTACAATACAATATATTACAATTCAACATATTACAACTCAATACATTACAAAACAATACAATTCTAAACAATAGCATACCATACAGTACGGTGAAATATACTATAATTCAACACATCAAAGTACAAACACAGATACACCTTTACATAAAAGGAGAAAGTTAACAAAGATTGTGAATTTTATATAATACGTTTGTACAACCTATAGTGGCAAACTTCAATTGATAATTTGATTGATGCTCCCCCCAGACATGCGCACTTTTGTAAACCAAAAGGGCGACGCGCGACGCGAATGTCCGTCGTCCGTCGTCCGTCGCCCTTTTAAAAGGGCGACGCGCGACGCGAATGTCCGTCGCGCGTCGCCCGTCGCCCTTTTAAAAGGGCGACGCGCGACGCGAATGTCCGTCGCGCGTCGCGCGTCGCCCTTTTGAAAGGGCGACGCGCGACGCGAAAGGGCGACGTCGCGTTTTGAAAGGCGACGTCGCCCTCTCCGTCGCGCGTCGCCTTTTACAATGTTAGGAGATAGGGCAATTGGCCCAAATAAGACACCATAAGTTTTGGCCTATCTCTTTAACATTGCAAAAGGCGACGCGCGACGCGCGACGGAAAAGGGCGACGTCGCGTTTTGAAAGGCGACGTCGCCCTCTCCGTCGCGCGTCGCGCGTCGCCCTTTTGCAAGTCGACGCGCGAGATCAAATTGACCCAAATAGAACACCATACTTAATAGAGGGTTCACCGAATTTCACTGAGAAACACTCGCTTGTAGTAGCACCGTGCTTTGTTGATGTAAGGAGTGGCAGTAAAACCAGGGTCCGAGTAATTAACCCATTTTCAGAATCAACGGTTATTAAACACAAGACGTGTCTCGGATATGCCGAATCCGTGTATCCGGATGTTCAGGTTCTTCTGGATAAGGAAAATGATACAGGAGAAGACAATTTTGGCACGATTCGCAGAATCCAACTGGTTAACCCTGTACTCAATGTTACACGTCAAGCATCAGATGTACCCCGATCCACGAGTAGTGGAAAAATGAACGTCCCGACACACCTCAGAGATTTGTACATAGAGACAGCACATGGACTGGAACCTTCCAAACAGGATGTCATCGCTGATGTACTTAGGGAGTATGGAGAAGTATTTTCCAAAGATGAATATGACCTAGGATGTACAGATTTAGTGGAACATTCCATTGATACGGGAGATGCGAAACCTATCAAACAGCCACCGAGAAGGCTACCCATGGCATTTGCCGGAGAAGATAAAAAGGCGCTAGAAAACTTACAGAAACAGGGATCAATCAGACCATCAACATCACCCTGGGCTTCGCCCATAGTGTTGGTCAGGAAGAAGTGTGGCTCCATATGTGTGGCTGAAATGTTTATCTCTGTAAATATAATGATGAATTGATCCGCTATAAATATCCAGACAAGGGAAATATGGATAATATTATTCAGCCCCGGATACCAGTGCCACATTATAAACCAGTGTGAATTTATAGATCTAGATATCAATGATATTAGGAGATGACCCCCAACTATTAATTTGGAAATAAGTGGATGAAACTCGGGGGTATCGTTACCACCCGTGGATTTAAAGCCGGGGTGCACTGCTTGGGAAAAGAATACTGTCACGCAGTACTTGACTTATGTTAAGGTGTGAAGGTATACTGATTACCTCAGTGTACGCCGTGAAGAATACGGGTTCCGGTTCAACACAAAGGTAATATTACTTGGTAGTCACCACCCGTGGATTAAAAGCCGGGGTGCACTGCTTGGGAAAAGAATACTGTCACGCAGTACTTGACTTATGTCAAGGTGTGAAGGTATACTGATTACCTCAGTGTACGTCGTGAAGAATACGGGTTCCGGTTCAATAAAACGTAATATTACACAGGTTACACCCATAAAATACAACCAGGGGTCCAACGAGCGTAATATCATTGTTTCGGGCAATGTTTATTCTAGATCTAGCATCTACACGTCGGTAAACACGGGATATCACACAAAGAGATTTCTGGAATTATATCTTTATTACCATATCACACAGACAGAATACACATTTTCCCAGTATCACCCAGAAACGATTCACCGGGTATATAAATACAGCGCTCTCATCCGAAGCTAACAGTCGGCGTACTTTGGCAGAATTGACATCTCTCGTTACCTTGAAAGGAGGAATGCCAGGAGGAGTTGTTTCCCCTGATGTGTTGATAAATAAACAAGAAACGGTACTCGGGTAATCATCTCCGGGTATATTTCGTAAATTCTACCTCAGTCGTATAGAGGAAATTAGTAGAATATAAACAACAAACACATATATTCATGAGAGCCTGCTACCTTTAATATTTGATGATTTATTAAATAAATTAGACTATCAATATCACCTGAAACTTAAGATAATTCTAGAAGTATTAATATAATACTCTGTAAATATATTGAATAAAACATTGTTATTGTTTGATATTTCAATAATGCATTTTCCTTTATTCATTGATGAGTATCTGGTAAGTGTACATTCCGGTTAAAAACCGGTGGTGTCAGAACTGATTAAATTACGGGTAAGTGGTATAAAAATATATCAGTTGCCATCCTGACCGATTGACTGTGTATTTCTCTACGGGGTATTGAAGTACCGGTTGACCGTAACAATACGATAGGAGCACTGCCATGGGGTGTCTTTTGCTGTTCACAGGATGGTATATATGCCAGGAGCACCGACATGGGGCGTATTTCACTGTGTACAGCATGGTATATACGAAAGGAGCACTGACATGGGGAGTATTTTACTGTGTACATGCAGCATGGTATATATGGAAGGAACACTGGCACAGGGACCTATTTTACTGTGTACAGCATGGTATATACATGTACGATGGAAGCACTGACACGGGGAGTATTTTACTGTGTACAGCATGGTATACATGGAAGGAGCACTGACACAGGGGCCTATTTTACTGTGTATAGCATGGTATATACGATAGGAGCACTGGCATGGGGTGTATTTTACTGTGTACATCATGGTTAGATGCAAGGAGCACTGGCATGGGGCGTCTTTTACTGTGTACAGCATGGTATATATGGAAGAAGCACTGACGTGGGCGTATTTTACTTTATACAACATGGTATACATGGAAGGAGCACTGACACATTGGCCTATTTTACTGTGTACAACATGGTATACATGGAAGGAGCACTGGCATGGGGCGTATGTTACTCTATACATCATGGTATATATATGGAAGGAACACTGGCACAGGGACCTATTTTACTGTGTACAGCATGGTATATACATGTACGATGGAAGCACTGGCATGGGGTCTATTTTACTGTGTATAGCATGGTATATACGATAGGAGCACTGGCGTGGGTCGTTTTTAACTGTGTTCAGCATGGTATATATGGAAGAATAACTGGTATGGGGCGCATTTTACTGTGTGCAGCATGGTATATATGGAAGGAGCATTGTTATGGGACGTATATTACTGTGTACAGCATGGTATATATGGAAAGGCCAATGGCATGAGGCATATTTTTTACTGTGTACAGCATGGTATATATGGCAGATGACATGGAAATCACTCAAGTCGTGGTCTACACCACGAGAGCTTCAAGATGACACCCTACACTCCATCTTTGTGTGAGATATAGATCCTCAATCTCTCAAATATACCCATGCGCACCTCAAGAATGGCTACTTTACTTACTACACCCCAAATGCGCAAACAAGTGTTTCGGGACATGCTGCCGTTACAGTATCCTGGCCTGCTCGACGACGCTTAGGCCAAAAGCGATTCTGGTCGGAGATTAAACTTTCACAAACGACGGCTTCTGATTGGACAAGAGCCTATAGACTCCCCCAGCTTGGATGTGTTGTGGTGAAGGGGATAATGAAACGTGCATTACGCAATGTGCCTGTTGTTGTTGATGTCTCTTGGTTGTGTTTATATTGAATGGGTCTGAGCATATTGATGCGATGAGAGGAAGTTTTCGGAGAGAACGTAATTCGACATTGTGCGCGGTTGGACTCAAACGCAAACACACACACACGCCCACACATACACATACACACGCGCGCAATGCGGCTCAGTCGAACACCAGTACATCTTGGGGGTAGTTGAACTGAATGTGCTAAAAATAGATCACCGACTAGCGTGCTATAAAAGGGAAGCGGCCTGGCCGTTTCATCAAACACTCTGTCAACCACCAAGATTTTCACTTGTACTACGTGCTCGAAATCATTCACTCGTCTGCACGACTTGGGCTACCAAGCACAACGGAACCGCCCGGTATAGCTGTACGAGGTGTGGGCAACTATTAATCGCCTGGACTGTCTACGGTGTCACGAACGGTCAGTTCATGGAGCACCCAAGTATCCATGCGAGAAATGTGGTCGCCATTTTAAACTGACCAGTCAGTTGCTGCGACACCAACGCACACAACACCCTGTTCCGCAGCCACGTTTGCAGGTAGAGGAGCCCGTAGGCACCAGTATCGAGACAGCGGGAACTCCCACCCATCGCACGAGGGTCGATGATGATGATGTCGCCCTAATTCAACAGTCAAAGTCCGACGACAAGACCTTGGGCCAGATTTTGTACGACGTGGAGGGTAAAGTACACTTCGCGGACGAACCCATAAATGTTCCTAGCGATCTGTTACACGAAGACCATCCAGTGAGTGACATCTATCAGCGCCATTGGCTCATGATACGGCACTGTTTCCACCGTCATCGCCCTATTCAAGATATCAACAATTTCCGACTGACCGACCTCGTCCGTCTACGCAGCTACGTGGAAGCCATCTTCAATGACCAAGCTACGGCGTTCAAATTAAATGTCGCTTTTGGTTATGTGCTGGAGCATACGGAGACAGAGAAACCTCGGTATGTCTATTGCAGTGCCAACATCAGGGTATTTGAGCAGCCGGTCACCATCACCAATCGTGCGTCACTGGAGACGATGCTAGAGCAGACCGTGGATCCCTCAGAATGGGCCTGGCAACAACGCCCAACAAAAATTGGCAGGTGGGTAGGGTGACCAATGTCACGTTTTTGTGGTTAAACTGATTAACCACCCCATCGAATGAACGCATTCACCCTTGCACTGACGGATACCGTTATATGGCGCATTTTCTCTATATGTTCACATGCTGATCGTTGAGGTCTGCTCTGTAAAAACATGTACCTAATATTACGGTGCTTAGAATAATAAAGCATGGTGTTTGATATTTTAATTTTTATTCTGTGGATAAATAGGAAGGCAGACATAGACACCAAATGCCAAAAGCATTGGACAAGAACAGCCAACAATGCGTCTGATACGCGGACCAGAGCATACGAGAGTTGTAAACATACCCATAGTGGCTTCCCTAGCTTGGGTGTGTAGTGATGAAGGGAATAATAAAATGTGTAATACGCAATGTTCCTGTTGTTGTTGATGATGTCTCTTGGTTTTGTTTATATTGAATGTGTCGGAGCATATCGTCACGACGAGAGTAACTTTTCTGAGATAACGTACACGAGCTCGACATGGTACCCGCTCAGACTCACACACACACACACGCACACACACACACACACACACACACACACACACACACACACATCCTCTCACCTACAAACACACACCCACCGACACACAAACACGTACGCTTGCGCGCGCACACACACACACACACACTTTATGTACTTGGTACCCTACAGGGGAAATGTGCACCACAGGTACGCGCACATGCGTGCGATGACGTCACTTCCGAGCTCTGAGCTTCACAAGCTTTGAGCTCCAAGAGCTCTAATCCAAGATCTCTGCCACATGGAAGCTACCACCACCACCGGGCGTGGTTGTGTTTATATTGAATGGGTCTGAGCATATTGATGCGATGAGAGGAAGTTTTCGGAAAGAACGTAATTCGACATTGTGCACGGTTGGACTCAAACACAAACACACACGCGCGCAATGCGGCTCAGTCGTACACCAGTACATCTCGGTCCTCGACTTGGAGGTACTTGAAGTGAGTGTGCTAAAAATAGATCACCAGCTAGCGTGCTATAAAAGGGAAGCGGTCTGGCTGTTTCATCAGACACTCTGTCAACCACCAAGATGTTCACTTGTACTACGTGCTCGAAGTCATTCACTCGTCTGCACGACTTGCGCCGCCATGAGGCTACCAAGCACGACGGAACCGCCCGGTATAGCTGTACGAGGTGTGGGGAACTATTCAATCGCCTGGACAGTCAACGGTGTCACGAACGGACAGTGCATGGGGCACCCAAGTATCTATTCGAGGAATGTGGTCGGCTTTTCAAACTGACCAGTCAGTTGCTGCGACACCAACGCACACGACACCCTGTTCCGCAACCACGTTTGCAGGTAGAGGAGCCCGTAGGCACCAGTATCGAGACAGCGGGAACTCCCCCCATCGCACGAGGGCCGATGATGATGTTGCTCTTTCAAAAGTCAAATTTCGACGACAAGACCTTGGACCAGATTTTGTACGACGTGGAGGGCAAAGTACACTTCGCGGACGAACCCATAAATGTTCCTAGCGATCTGTTACACGAAGACCATTCAGTGAGTGACATCTATCGGCACAATTGGCCCATGATCCGGCACTGTTTCCACCCTTATCGCCCTATTCAAGATATCTATAATTTCCGACTGACCGACCTCGCCTGTCTACGCAGCTACGTGGAAGCCATCTTCAACGATCAAACTACGGCCTTCAAGTTGAATCTGACGTTTGGTTATGTGCTGCAGCATAAGGAGACAGACCAAGTCCGATACTTTTACCCGAGCAGTAACATCCGGGTATTTGCCCAACCGTTTATAATCATTAACCGGGCGTCGCTAGAGACGATGCTGGAGAAACTGGACACCGTGGATCACTTGGAATGGGCCCAACAACAGCGCCCCAACACCCAATGGGTCGTAGAGAGGGTGACCAATGTCACGTTTTTCGTGGCTAAATTGATCAACCCCATCGGTTGAACGCGTCACCCATATACTGATGAATACCATAACATGCCGTACATACTCTATATGTCTACATGCCGATCGTTGACTTGAACTCAGTAAACAATTGTATCTAATGTGACGGTGCTTTAAATAATAAAACATGGTGTTTGATATTTCAAATTGTTTTGCTGTGAACATACTAAACATACCCAGGGCGGCTCCCGCATCCTGGGTATGATGTAACATTGTGGATAATAAACTGTATGAACATTCCTGAACTTGTTATTCACTACAACCGCTATGCGATTGTATAATACAGAACATATATTGTATAATACAGGACATATATGGTACAATACAGGACAGATATGGTATAATACAGCACAGATTTCGTATAATACAGGACAGATACTGTATAATACTGCACAGATTTGGTATAATACAGAACATAGATTGTATAATACAGGACAAATATGGTACAATACAGGACAGATTTGGTATAATACAGGACAGGTATTGTATAATACAGGACAGATATTGTATAATACAGCACAGATATGGTATAATTCAGGACAGATATGGTATTATATGTACTGGTGCCATGCGAAGAACTTCGTATTCAAAATTGTTAAATGAATTAGGCTGGGAAACACTTTCTCAACGAAGAAAGATGCATAGACTTGTTTTATTCTATAAAATATTAAAATGTGAGGCACCTGTATATCTTCAACGTTCACGTCCGAATAAAGTATCTGTGGATATGCAAAGAAATTATAACCTGCGGAATTCTGACCAGTATAGAACATTTCGGTGTCATCTCACTTGTTTTCAAAATTCGTTCTTCCCACAAACTTCTAAAGATTGGAATTCTCTTCATGCTTCCGTCCGAAATGCAACCTCATTAACTATGTGCAAGGCCAAATTCTTTACTAACCAACCCTCATACCTTACTAAAATATACAATTCCCTCCGCGGATATACCTCAGTCCTACTGTGTAGGATGAGGCTAGGTTTTAGTTCTTTAAATGGTCATTTGTTTAAGTATAACATCTCTCCAATCTCTATCTGCCATTATTGTAATCACAACAATGAAGACCCTTATCATTTCCTCTTGAGTTGCCCCATGTTCGCCGCTCTGAGAAAGCCAATGCTCACCTCGATTACAAACTTGATCTGTCCCGGTATACACCACTCTCTTCTAATTCATGACTGCCCAAATTACCTTTTAAATCTACTATTGCGTGGCTCCCCTGACTTTGATTATGAAACAACTATGTCTGTTTTTGGAATAGTCCAAAAGTTCATGCTCATGAACATTCTCAACCGGTGACAGATGAAGCTAATCAAACCACTGCTTTACCAGTTGTGTAAATAAAATTTATTCGATCCATTGTAAATAAGCTAGAATTATATGAAGTGAAGACAAACCCACTTCTACATAAGTATTATCTATAAAATCCCACCACTCTCAAACGCATTTTGTCATTGAACCATTAATTGATTTTTCTATGTATGTAAATCATCATTTTGTTATTTGTAATCATTTTGTTTTTTAACAATTTATTGTGTTTTTCTCTGTATGTAAATTATTATATGTATGTTATCCGAGGAGAGTGCCCCGTTGCCTTGTGGCTGTGCACAATCCTCATAAAATTAAATAAAGCATTACATTACATAATACAGCACAGATATGGTATAATAGAGGGCAAATATTGTATAATACAGAACATAATGTATAATACAGGACATATATGGTACAATACAGGGCAGATATGTTATAATACAGGACGGATTTGGTATAATACAGCATAGATTTGGTATAATACAGAACATATATGGTATAATAGAGGACACATATGGTACAATACAGGACAGATTTGGTATAATACAGGACAGATATTGTATAACACAGGACAGATATGGTATAATACAGCACAGATATGCTATAATTCAGGACATATATGGTATAATACACCACAGATTTGGCATAATGCAGGACAGATATGGTATAATACAGGACAAATATTGTATAATACAGGACAGATATGGTATAATACAGGACATATATGGTACAATACAGGACAGATACTGTATAATACAGCACATATTTGGTATAACACAGGACAATGTATAATACAGCACAGATATGGGATAATACAGGACAAATTTGGTATAATACTGCACAGATTTGGTATAATTCAGAACATATATGGTATAATAGAGGACAAATATGGTACAATACAGGACAGGTTTGGTATAATACAGGACAGATATTGTATAACACAGGACAGATATGGTATAATTCAGGACAGACATGGTGTAATACAGCACAGATTTGGTATAATGCAGGACAGATATGGTATAATGCAGGACAGATATGGTATAATACAGCAAAGATATGGTATAGTGCATGACAGATATGGTACAATAGAGGACAAATATTGTATAACACAGGACAGATATGGTATAATACAGGACATATATGGTACAATACAGGACAGATACTGTATAATACAGCACAGATTTGGTATAACACAGAACATATATTGTATAATACTGGACAGATATTGTATAATACAGGACACAGCGCAGATATGGTATAACACAGGACAGATATTGTATAATACAGCAACGGGAATAGGGTGGTCGGGAGCTCGGAGCTCGGAGATGGAGTAGTCGGGAGCTCGGAGCTCGGGGATGGGGTAGTCGGGAACTCGAAGCTCGGGGCTATGAGCCTATTCACACCTCCGAGACTTTTTCGCCGCTTAACTTCGAGACCCTCCCATCGTGTTCTACATGGTGAGACTAGAAAAACAAGACCAAACACAGTGCACCGCAAGATCAATAGGGCTCAAGATGCGCTTTTATACTATTAAATGTGAGTCAATATACTGTTACTATACTATCCTCTGCGCATTGCGCTGCAAGGTCAATAGGGCTCGAAATGCACTTTTATACTACAAAATGTGAGTGAATATACTGTTACAATACTATCCTCTGCGCATTGCGCGGCAAGGTCAATAGGGTCCGAAATGCGCTTTTATACTACTAAATATGAGTCAATATACTCTTAATATTCTATCCTCTGCGCATTGCGCCGCAAGGTCAATAGGGATCGAAATGCGCTTTGATACAACTAAATGTAAGTCAATATACTGTTACTATACTATCCTCTGCGCAGTGCACCGCAAGGTCAATAGGGTTCGAAATATGCTTTTATACTACTAAATGTGAGTGAACATACTGTTACTATACTATCCTGTGCGCATTGCGCCGCAAGGTCAATAGGGCTCGAAATGCGCTTTTATACTACTAAATGTGAGTCAATATGCTGTGACGTCACACTTGCGCACAAGTCCCAATGGACGGGATGATGGATGGGATGAGAGAATACAGGTCAGTACATGCTCAAGTGCACTCATTGACTCTCATTGACCTTTGGTGTTGCATCATACAGACTCAGACTGTAAAACAAGGTCACAATGACCCGGACGAATGGAAAAACCCCAGATACAGTACATGCATTCCATCACTGTAACACATGGATAAACACCGAAGGACCCGGATGGACAAGTGCCCGCCTGTAAAACAAGGTCACAAGGACCCGGATGAATGGAAAAACACCAGATACAGTACATGCATTCAATCACTGTAACACATGGAAAACCACCGAAGGACCCGGATGGACAAGTCGCCGGCTGTAAAACAATGTCACAAGAACCCGGATGAATGGAAAAACCCCAGAGTCAGTACATGCATTCAATCAAAGACGCGGATGTCTAACCCGGATATAGGTCAGCCAACAGATGATGAATGGAAAACCCCCAGATGCAAGTCAGTACATGCATTCCTATCATTCGATACCAGAACTAGGTCAGACATACCCAGATCAGGGCCGATTCATGTCTACCGGACGTGACGTCATACACCTGCGCACAAGTCTCAATGGAAAAACCCCGATGGAATGAGAGCATACAGTACATGCATTCCTATCATTCAAATGAGAATCCCCTAACATGTCTAAACATGATCCAAGGTCAGATGATGGACGGGATGAGAGGATACAGGTCAGTACCTGCATTCCTATCATTAGAACGATACCAGGATCCATACACGCATTCCTCGTATAGATTAACAATGGAAGTCACTTGGTTGACAAGGGACTACTTTCTGTCCGCGGAGGCTTTTTCCCACGACCGCATCACCGCCAGACCGCATCACCGCGAAGGAATACATGCCCCATGCACTTGACCGCCACGTGACCTCCACATGACCTCCCCAATATGCAAATTATTGAGACGGCGCACACCTTTGCCAGGACTATAATGCACTTCACCACTACGCCAGATTCTTACGCCAGGTCAAACAGAGTCTATAAGGGTTTACTATACAACTTATATGATTTCAGCCTATTTCGACAGCCATGACTGTGAACCAATCAGTGATGTGCTATCTATACAAATGAGAATATGGAATTGGTACCCAAACAGAGACAGCTATTTCAACATATGGTCCAGATGGAAAATTTGCATATAACAGAAAATGTAGATAAAACACAAGTATCCAGCCCCGGATGTAGTATAGTCTACGGATTTAAAGTCACATTTTTCGGGCACCGGTTAAATCGCAATCGGGAACCCTCAAATTACGGTAAAGGAGGTAACTCCTGATGCCCGTGATGATTTTTGACATATTCCTCGTTATCTCCCCTGATTCGCACATTTGCATATTAAATCTATGAGGCCGCGTGGAGGTCGAGTGCACTATAGTTCCGGTCTCTATTTGGCATGTATTCCTCCGTGGTAATGCGGTCTACCTCCGCGGACAGAAAGTAGTCCCACGGGAAGAAATGCATGGAATGCATGTATGGACCCTGGGATGTACTGTACATGTCAGTACTAGGGTCCTAGTGGAAATTGAATCCGGGTCGCTTTATCTGGAGGCCGACGCTCTACCATTAGGCCACGAGTTATAGGCTACAAACCAAGGTTGAAAATAGCATATATATGTCTACCATATGGTCCATACTGGCCCACTGCCCAGTGTTGAACCTAATGGGAAATTTACTTCTGGTCATTGCAGTATGGGTTGTTTGGTCTTAATTTTCACATCTCAACACCTAGAACACGATGGGAGGTGCCCCGAAGCGATTGGTTGAAATTTTATGAAAAAGTCACTGTGCGCATGCGTAGTGGGTAAATAGCGCTGGGTGGACGTTTGCGAATCTAGATGAGCCCCTAGTGGGCCGATTGAGTCGAGTGAGGTATCAATGTGAAGCATACGTGAAGGCGCATCCACCGGGATGGGTATGACGTGGAACTGACGGCATTCTGCGCATGCGCAGTAGACAAAGTGTATGGAAATACACGTTTTGGGGTCTAGGTGGGTCACTATGGTCCTATGGAGTCGTATGAGGTATCAATGTGAAGCATTCGTGAAAGAGCATCCGATGGGGTGGGTGTTACGTGGAACTGACCTCACTCTGCGCATGCGCAGTAGACAAAGTGTATGGAAATAGACGTTTTGGGTTCTAGGTGGGCCCTAGAAGCATTCGTTAGGGAGCCCCCCCCCCCCCCCGGACTAGTGTGTCGTCCGTTTTTAGCATTCTGCGCATGCGCAGACAGGGAATTGTGGGAAAAGGGTATGGAAATAGACGTTTTGGGATCGACATGGGCCCCTAGTGGTCCGATGGGGTCGTGTGAGGTATCAATGTGAAGCATGTGAAGCACGGTGGAGCGCATCCTAAAACCGAACGTCGACGTGGCAAACTGTTTCATTTCGTCAAATGGCAACGCTGGCCCAGTCCCTTCAATTCGTGGGTCGCGGCCAACCAGGTGAAACGACTATAAAACCAGACACCACCGCCATCATCCTTCATTCCACGTTCGACCATGAACACAGTGCAACCGTCTCTGAACACAGCGTCTCCCAAAACGCACACAGCCCAAGTGGGCTTTGTAGTGATATTGCTAACCCTGAGTGTGTTGTACGGAGGGGTGTTTTACGACGTAGCCTATCTCAGCACTCTACTCATCCCACCAAAGACACCAGCTGTGAGTGGCATTCAAACCAGTCTACAGATAGCACCAGTCAACCCCGTGATCGAAACGAGCCCAGTCATCACCACCCCACCACGTGTTCGAGCCACAACGAGCTCCACACCGAGTATAGAGTCAACACCTATACTAAGTGCACCCAGTACGTCTGAAAATTCACCGGATTTCATCTCTCACAGTGAACGCCCACCGACAACGGTACCAAAGCTCGGCGCACCGACGACCCCAGTTCACTCGTACCAAATTTACAAGCGCGGGTTACCACGACAGCGGATAGTCCTTCAACCATGGACCCCCGGTAGCAACATTCCTTCACCTGCGTCATCGCTGGACCGACGGGTTCCGGCAAAACGCACTTCGTCAGGAAGCTCCTTGAACACGCCGACAGCATGTTTACTCCACCCATTGCCCGAGTCGTGTGGTGTTACGGAGAATGGCAGGCGGCGTGTGCAGCAATGCCCCACATCACGTTCGTGGAAGGGCTACCCAACCTGGCCGATTTGGAACCGGACACCTTGGTGGTTCTGGATGATCTCATGGCACAGCTGGGGTGTGTGTTTGATGTTGGGGATAATAAAAAAAGAATTAATACAACGTCATGGTTGACTTTTGTTTCTGTTCAATATTCACGAGGTAGATAGACAAAAAGGGCAGGGTTGTGGGTTCTAGCATTAGTTGTACATGATGACTACACGAGTACACAAGCACGCCCCGACGCTCCGTGTATTGAAGACGGCCCCACCCGAGTTAGTCCGAACCATTGTACGTGGCGCAGACCCTGCTCTCGTGTGATGTCTGTGGAAGATTGGACTCAATATCTTAAAAGGCAACGTACCACTGACTCCGGTTCAGAAGGCGAATTTGGCCAAGCATAAGACAGGTCTGCGAACCTTAGTCCAGAAGCGAGTCTCTCAAACACAGAAGAAAAAGGTGTTACAGAAAGGCGGCTTTCTCGGGGCCATTTTAGCACCGTTGGCTGCTTCCTTGTTGGGTCCAGTATTGGGTGGACTGTTCGGCCGACAATGAACCACACGAAAACAATGGTCCTCGTCTAATCTCGGCTCCTTCAAAACCTCCAATCACCGTACCCCGTACCCTCTACGGTGAAGACGATAAACACAATCGATTCAGATCTTACAACGACCGGGGTTAAGCGACAGTGGGAAAGTACAACAGTACAATGAAACGCTTCAGCGGTACATGACGTTCATGGACCAATACAAAACCCTCTCTACCCCAGCAACACCACCACCACCACCACGCGACACACCACCGACCTCAGCACCGCTCCAACAGCCGCCATTACCAGGGGTACCACCCACAGCCCCTCAGTGGGTCGAAGAGGAAGTCCTGAAGAGTGTACCTGCATCGTTCGAGAAACAAGCTGGCCTGGTATTACAACGGATGAAACAGAATCCTAACATGACTTGGAATGATAAAGGTGAACTACTGGTACAGAATCAGGTGGTCCCCGGTACCCACATGACGGATTTAGTGAATGACCTGATGCTTCAACGCAGGTCGCACACGGATCCTCGAGGATGGGAGGCCTTCGCTCGAGGCTTGAAAGACATGCATGTACCACAGGAATTGGTGTGGAATCCCCAGCGATGGACCTTGATGCACCGTGAATCGCCGGTGCACGCACAACGACAGACTCCACAACCTTCTTGGGAAGCCGAGTGGGGACCGGAGTCAACCCCCAAAACACCACAACGGCGGGCACCTACTTTTTCACCCCTTTTACCACGCCACCCCCTGAAACTACGTCCATCAAGATCTAAGTCACCGCGACCATCACGTCGATTAGCGCCCAAGGGCTGGAAGAAGTATTAAACCCGGAAGCAGCAGCAGGAAAGCTCAGTCGTCACCCTACCCAGTAACAGCTCGGCTGATGTGTTTCCTGACAACACCTTGGCCAAGTACGTCACCCAGTTACCGCAACCGTTGCATTTACCTGGACGCTGGGAATGTGGACTCGTGGATATCCAATACCCTTACTCGTGGTACAACGTGCGAGCTGGTGAAGTTTGGTACGAGGTGACCTACGAAGGACAAGAAACCCGACTCACCCTACCCGAAGGCCAATACGATACCCCCAAGGAGTTCATGCAAGCACTGAGATGTTTGATGCATTATAAGTCTCTACGGGACGTCACGAATACTTCAAAACCCATAAAAACTTTTCCCTTCAAAAATCATGTGGACTTCGATTACAACGCACACAACGACAAGGCCTGTCTCACTCTTAGCTCCAACGTGAGTGTCGAAGCCCGTTCTACCCTACAGCAAATACTGGGTCTCGATGCACACATTGTCGGAGACAGCAACGCACCTCTACTACGCGTCTGTCCGGTGAAAGGCAAGTACGGAGCTCAAGTCACCCACAGTTTCAGGCACATCGTTTATCTACCGGTCAGTCAGATCGATATTAGCTTCATCATCATCGATATAAGAGACGTCACCGGTCAACCGATTGCATTCGAGCGTGGGAAAGTGGTGCTGACACTTCATTTCCGTCAAGTTCGAGCGGTTCACTTTGCATAATGAAGGTGCCTTACGAGTGTGATACTGCAGGTACACGCATGCAATGGGGACATGGGCTGGGGAACATACTCTGGAGCATCGTCAAAACGTCCCTGCCCTTGGTGACGCGTGGGGTCAAAGTGATCGGCAAACAAGCGGTACGCAGTGGACTGCAAGTCGCAAGTCGCAAGTTTCGTAACTTGTGTCTGGTTCCGCTTGGCCCGGGGCTGGGGGCCGTGTGGGCCCATGTGCTTCAAGATCCTCATGGTACTCATATGAACAGTCACTATCAAAGCGTGGCTGAGATGCATCATTCTTTGGGTGACGACTTTGCAGCGAATTATGGATTAAGAATACTGATCAGCGATGCGGATTTGATGTTTTTGGAACATCATGATGTCTTGCCGGCATCGCTGAAAACTGTTGACCGCTTCTCTCTTGCAGGAAACAAGCCTATGTTTATGTATACTATGATTGTCTTTTTGAATTTGGTGCTAATACTGTTATATGGAATATGGAATAGGTCTTTGGATTATGGACGCGGATATTCTCTAATGGACGGCGGCTGAATTATGGATGACGGACTAGACGCTTGTAATGTCTTGGGCACTGAAACGCCGAGCCAAAGAAGCAGGAGGCGTCTTGGTCGCCAAAGCACAACGCACCGTAGGGAATAAAAGACCTGCACCACCTCCACCACGCACCAGTCGACGACCGACCCAGCGACGACGCACATCGAAGACCCAGAATATCTTTTCTTAAACATGGCTTTCATCCACGCCGAGTCGTGTCCTTCTACCAACAGTGAAATCGATTTATGGACCGTGCCACCTACTCAGACCAGTGCCGAAGAGGGTCAATGGGTGGAACATCTTTCCTCTTCAGCATTACAGCCACAGGCCCCATTGAATTCACCATCACGACGTGACCAAGATGGCGGCCAGAGATAGACGTTTGCAAAAATCCTCCGTAAAGTTCGTCATAAATGTGTGATTTAGTGGACCAAGGGTGGCTACATTACCAGAATATGTGAACGAGTGACTAAACTACCTATCATAAGGAATTATATCGGTCTGTGTGACGAGAAATGAGTCTGTTTTATGAAATCTAAGTGAATGAATTGTGAACTGTTTTCAACCGAGTGACCGGTTTGGTTTGAGAGAAAATCCCGTGCAGTGTCCCCTTATCTGAACGCAGACAACGTCACAAACTCTGCCTATTCTACAAAATGTTACATGGAGATATACCACATTATCTGTCCGTTCTTGTTCCTCCACGAATATCCGATTCAACTGAATAACCTTTACGAAACGTTGATAACTTTGTTGTGCCCTTTTCCAGAACAGTCCTCCATGCAAACTCCCTTCTCCCTTCTGTAATACGACTCTGGAATGAACTTGACCAAACAATTCGACAATCACCATCATACCTTAGTTTCCTTAAATGATCCATGTATTCCGAACTATTACTACTGCGGCCAGCTCGACGCACAGATCATCCATGCTCAGCTAAGGCTTGGCTGCAGTTCTCTCAAATCTGCCCCTATGTGGTGCAAACCGCGAGGACACCAACCATTTCTTACTAGTCTGTCCACGTTACACAAACGCGTGACAAGAATTACTTCAAGGCTTACCTGGAACGAATATCAGCTGCCATTGTCATTACATGAAAATACTGGACGATTTTCATAACTCATCAAGTCTTCGCTGAGCATGGATAATCCTTCTTGACTACCAACTGTCATTAATATTATTAAATTATTGATCGATCACACACTGTATTTAAATGAGTCAGCTATGATGATGTTATCGTATTCGTTAATACTTTCCATCTGAATGTTGCTATATTAACAGTGATGCGCCATTCTCTGTTTTGTAAATATGTTAGTGTTATTTCTGTCCGTCAAACTCTCATTCTATATATATATATTGGGAGAGGCGTTGAGATAGGCTAAGCCGGTTCGACAATCCCAATTCACCTTTTGTGAATAAATATATTGTTTAAACCAATTCACCATCACCAACGCTGATACGACCTACCTGGATTTAGCACATACGCTAAAATCACCAATAAAGATGGGTCTGTCCTCAAAGCAGATGCAGCCGTGGGTCCAGTGAATCTATGGTTCCATTCGCCATTCCAGCAAGTGGATATATCGCTCAGTGATAAACTGGTGAGCGCATCGACGAACACGTACCCGTACCGAGCCTACATCGAAACACGGTTATCCTACGGGCGTGACGCTAAAAAGTCAGATTTGACAGCCCCGTTGTTCTACTGAGATACCCCAGGCAAGATGGAAGTGAGTCCCGATAATGACGGCTATACGGAGAGAATGGATTTCACAGCAGAGAGTCACTCGGTCGATATGATGGGACGTCTGCATGCGAACTTATATTCATGCAATACCGATACCTATTGAATGGAGTACCTGTCAAAATACGACTAGTGCGCGCAACGCCTGCGTTTGCCTTGATGACCCCGAGTGATGACCTCGAGTATAACATTGTCCTCCAAGAGGCCAGTCTGTTTGTACGCAAACTGAAATCGAGCCCAGGTGTACAGTTGGGGCACATGAGAGCCTTGGAGAAAAAACCAGACCAGTACCTGATTCGACGAGTAGAGACCAAGGTTTTTTCCGTCCCTGAAGGGAATATGATTGTCAAGCAAGAAAACCTGTTCCTGGGGGATTTGCCCAAGCGTTTAACTCTAGCCTGTGTGGAGAACGTCATTTATAATGGGGCTATCTCGAGGAATCCGTTCAACCTAAAAGCGTTCAACATCAATTTCGTGGCCCTGTATGTGGATGGCCAACAAGTACCGGCACGGCCCTTACAACCTAACTTCGGAACGGCCAATTACATCCGGAGCTATCTGAACCCCTTCACAGCAACTGGCCAAAATCAACCAAGACGAGGGAAATATGATCAGTCGGGAAGACAACGCGAACGGATACACATTGTTCTGTTTCGATCTGACCCCCACCTTAGACAACGATCATCAATTGAGTCTCGTCAAGAAAGGCAACTTGGGCTTGGAGCTGCATTTCGGGACATCTTTACCGCGAACCATCAATGTAATTTAATACGCTGAGTTTGACAACATTATTCAAATCGATAAAAGCCGTAACGTCCTGTGTGACTTTGCCACCTGACATGGATACAGACCAGATAACCACCGTGCTGGAGAATGACCCAGTGACACGTATGGTCTTTCAAGGGGTGTTCGCCCGAGATGTGTTCCCATTAGACCGTGTGTATCCTGCTGCTTACGTCCCGAATACAGACCCGATGGCTCGGCCCGGTCAACACTGGGTGGCCGTGTACTTGACAGAAGAGCAGGGCGAATACGTTGATCCGTACGGCCTACCACCCCTCCATCCCGATTTAACAGACTTCATGGATCAAGGCACAGAGACGTGGTGTTGGAATACTAAAACGTTTCAAAGCCTGACCAGTAGTGTGTGCGGACAATATTGTTTGTTCTACCTGTACCATCGATGCCGGGAAGAACCTTATATACCATCGTCCACATGTTTGACGAGTACCCCAAGGCTGAGGACCGAGATGTACTCGTATATGACTGGGCCGCCGATCATTTCAATGTACAAGTCCCGTTCTGGGCTTAAGTTTTTTCACGTAAAGCCCCCCTGTTCTGGGCTTCAGTTTTTTCACGTAAAGCCCCACTGTTCTGGGCTTCCGTTTTTCACGTGGTTGTTCTCACGTTGTTGTTCACTGAATAAAAAATGAGATCTCAATACCCTGTCTTGTTGACCTTATTGACCGTCTAAGTTCATTAATAGAATATGTGTTCAAGAAACTGATCGTAGATATATTAATGTCGGAAGCCATAAAGCATTCTTTAGCTCTACTACATACAAGAGACATCATTCATGGGATGTTTCTTTGTTTATAGAGTTGCTTGAATTTCTCATTAAAAATATCTATGTGAAATTTGGCAACACAATATATCAGCAGCATATAAGTATTCCAATGGGTACTAATTGTGCACCCCTGTTGGCTGACCTGTATCTGTTCTCTTATGAATATGACTATATGCAGGCGCTTTCAAAAACCGATCCATTCAAATTACAAGCGTCTGGTCCGTCATTCATAATTCAGCCGTCGTCCATTAGAGAATATCCGCGTCCATAATCCAAAGACCTATTCCATATTCCATATAACAGTATTAGCACCAAATTCAAAAAAAGACAATCATAGTATACATAAACATAGGCTTGTTTCTTGCAAGAGAGAAGCGGTCAACAGTTTTCAATGATGCCGGCAAGACATCATGATGTTCCAAAAGTATCAAATCCGTATCGCTGATCAGTATTCTTAATCCATAATATTCGTTATAAAGTCGTCATTTAAAGAATGATGTATCTCAGTCACGCTTTGATTGTGACTGTTCATATGAGTACCATGAGGATCTTGAAGTACATGGGTTCATACGGCCCCTAGCCCCGGATTAAGCGAAATTAGACACAAGTTACGAAACGTAGCGCCATAGATCTTGCACGCTACGTTCGTATTTTGCTATCAGCATGCGATATGTATCGCCAAATTTGAGAAACTTTGAGTGGAGGCGCTTGGTGGTGTAGCCCTGTTTTATAAGTTTCTGCAACAATGTTTTGTGACGTTGATTAAAATCGTCACATTTAACACAGGATCGAGCAAATGCTACTAGGCGTAATATGTAGACGCCATATGCAGGTCCCATTGGAATATTACTGTCCAGAAAGGGATAGTTTACGATGTCGAAATTGTAATCATCTCTTTTGTCATATAGTCGACGAGAGAGAAGGCCCGCTTCATTTTTATAGAGATATAGGTCTAAATATGATGTGCCTGTAGGGTTATCTGTAGTTTCCTTCAAATACAGTGAAGGTGGATATATATCCTTCACTGCGTCATTTATATAGCGATTATCCACAGCGAGAAGATCGTCTATATAGCGTTTGGTGAATGAGAAGGAACGGGCTTTGAATGGATCGGTTTTTGAAAGCGCCTGCATATAGTCATATTCATAAGAGAACAGGTATAGGTCTTCTCATTCACCAAAAGCTATATAGACGATCTTCTCGCTGTGGATAATCGCTATATAAATGACGCAGTGAAGGATATATATCCACCTTCACTGGATTTGAAGGAAACTACAGACAGCCCTACAGGCACATCATATTTAGATCTATGTCTCTATAAAAATGAAGCGGGCATTCTCTCTCGTCGACTTTATGACAAAAGAGATGATTACAATTTCGACATCGTAAACTATCCCTTTCTGGATAGTAATATTCCAGTGGGACCTGCATATAGCGTATACATATCTCGCTTAGTAGCATTTGCTAGATCCTGTGTTAAATGTGACGATTTTAATCAACGTCACAAAACATGGTTGGAGAAACTTATAAAACAGGGCTATTCCACCAAACGCCTCCACTCCAAGTTTCTCAAATTTGGCGATACATATCGCATGCTGATAGCAAAATACGAACGTAGCGTGCAAGATCTATGGCGCTACGTTTCGTAACTTGTGTCTAATTCCGCTTAACCCGGGGCTAGGGGCCGTATGAACCCATGTACTTCAAGATCCTCATGGTACTCATATGAACAGTCACAATCAAAGCGTGACTGAGATACATCATTCTTTAAATGACGACTTTACAACGAATATTATGGATTAAGAATACTGATCGGCGATACGGATTTGATACTTTTGGAACATCATGATATCTTGCCGGCGTCATTGAAAACTGTTGACCGCTTCTCTCTCGCAGGAAACAAGCCTATGTTTATGTATACTATGATTGTCTTTTTGAATTTGGTGCTAATACTGTTATATGGAATATGGAATAGGTCTTTGGATTATGGACGCGGATATTCTCTAATGGACGACGGCTGAATTATGAATGACGGACTAGATGCTTGTAATTGTGTGTTTACTGTGTAAGCATAATGCATGAATGCCGATGCTTGAATGTGGGATTCAGTCAAACTGGCCTTGAACACCGTTGAGAAAGTAGCCAATCAGTGGCCTAGGATGGGGTCAAATGTAACTCATGAATGTCCAGAAAACAATGCAAGAGCACTGCAGTAAAATAGACAGCCAATGAAATCAGCCCACAGACCAAGTACATGTTTTGGTCTAGGTTAAGAACGGGCATTCCAGCACAAAAATTTTGACTAGGAAGGAAGATGGTAAGTTGGGAGGTGGAGTGATAAAAAGATAAATGTTCGAGGTGCGGGTAAAGATCAGGAAGATGGCGAGTGGAGACTCGTCCAACACCTATAGATTCAGTTTATTACCATAAGTTCCATGGTTTCATGTATTTTTTCGTGCCAATACGGTTCTGGGGAAAACTGAGGGTTCCCCACTGGCCATTTCACATAGTGATAGTAATAATGTCGGAGACCCTCCTCTATACATGGGTGCTTCGGAAGGATGGATAAAGGCTATCTATTGTCCCGGAGAGGACCGGACATTGCACCGCGCAGGCGTGCGGTCGGATAGCCCGCACAGGCGTCGCACAGGCGTGCAGCCGGATAACCCACGCAGGCATGCGACCGGGCCGTGAGGAAACCCCGGATGTTGAAGAGTACCCGGATGTTGAAGAGGTCCCGAATGTTGAAGAGGTACCGGATTTTACAGTACATGCATTCCATACATGCTGTGGGAAACCCGGTTGTTGAAAGTCATTACATGCATATGGTCTAAGGAAAAATTGAAACTCTGAAAAAATAGTGGCCCATTGCGGAGCGATATCCGGTACTTTACCGGATACTGTTCGGCCTTCATCCGGCGGAGAACAGACTCGAGAAATCTGATAAATTACAGGTGTTCATACCACTTCTGAAACAGATATTGCCTGGGCTTACAAAATATATAGGTATGTATAACTTTCGTATCATCCAAGAGGTGTGGTGAATCTGAAATTTTGAACGAGTAGTTCATCACATGACTCGAAAATGGCGAGTTACGTTGGGGTTACGTCGGTAGACTTTAGCTGATTGGCTGACGAAGTCACGTGATATTGATTCATGGAAATTCCCTCTGGCAGTTGCCGAAAGTAGGCTGAACATGGATACACACGATCCCAGGGTCAGTCTTACCGCGTATAGATGACCGAGATGGTTACAGGTTGGGGAGATAACCAGGAATATGTCAAAAATCATCACGGGCATCAAGAGTTACCTCCCTTACCGTAATTTGAGGGTTCCCGATTGCGATTTAACATTTCCCGGTGCTCGAAAAATGTGACTTTAAATCCGTAGACTATACTACTCCCGGACAGCGCTTAAAAACAATAGGTGTCTTCCCCTAGACAGGAGCAATATGCACAACAAATCAGAAATTGATTGACGAAGGCATTCGGAAGCTCTCCGACGGAAAAGATTCAACAAATGGGAATTTGCATACGAGGATTTGTATATAAAAACCCAGTTCCCAGTTTCGGACAGCCTGAACCACAATAGGTGTGTTCCCCTAGGCAGGATCAGTGTGCACTACAAATTTGAGGTTGATTGACAAAGGCATTCAAATGTTATCCGACGGAAAAGAAAAGTGAGTGGAAGCGGAAGAAGCGGAAGAAAGAAGAAAATGACAAACACATAAGGCATCTCTAGGGATGCCTAATTATGCCAGCATCCCTCAGTCTTTTTTTCACATCACGCGTCTGACCCAATTCGACAGCATCCTTACACATTTTTCCTCGCCGAATACAACAGAAATAAATTAATCTCGTTATAAAGCTCACAATTTATATATTTTACAACTGTTAACAGAATCTCGAGCCATTATCTGCGTGTGCTTACATAGCCACAAGTGACTATGGATATTACGGTACTCTAGCAGTGTATTAGTTGGGTTTAACTAATCGAGCTAATCCATGGTCTTTGTTGAAAATTGATACAACAAGATAGTATATTTAAAATTTAGAATTCAAGGCCTTGCATTGATACTTGAATGGAGAAATTAGAAATAATGGCACAATACTTTTACTCAAAATGCTTTACCTCCTGAAGGGTCCTTGTCTACATAGCTAAAAGAAGCTTGGTGGTGCAGCTTCTAGAATCAGCTGCGAATCTAGCTTTGTATGGCGTTTTATGCATTTTGGGAGTAAAATAGACTTTAGTATCGTTATGAGTGGTTGGAAGACAAAATAACTTTTTCCTTGAGAAACGTTTTGTGATTGTTGAGTGAATGCTGGAACTAAGACGAATTTACTCTGGAGATTTTTGGACTTCTTCTGAATTGAGGTTTCTTAGTACTTGTTTTCGTTGGGAAAGGGTACTTCTGTCAATGTGGCGGATTGTTTCAATGGCCTTGCTCTTGGTGAGGTCCAGCCAATCAGTGAGTACTGTAAGTTGTTTTTTTTTGCTCTGACCACTCAATTTCGTACTGTTCCAGTGCAGTCAGGACTGTATCTTCTGGTCGGCCTTCAGATTTATTATTCTTGGCTCTCTATTTTTTGGTCCCTTCGTCAGGTTTATTTTTAGGCCCTTATCACTCACTAGGTCAAGGTCACAAGTCACAATATGTTTGCATGGTGTATAGATAAAGTTCGACGATTCACAATCACAACTATATCCCCCATACGTCCTTTAGTGCCAGTCAAACTCTTTGACAACATTATATTAACTGGATATTTTGTTGGTTATAGATTTAGTATACTTTTATGAAATGCAAGAGGGTTTCGTGAACTTAAAGCATATAGTTCGGTACAGCGTTGGGTATCTCGGGACCATTCCGGAGTCGAGAAAAATCAATGACGTTCATTCCTTTATCCAATTAGTTGAGTTTCAAGAAAAGCCAGTCTTGGAATGTTTTGATTATGTTCACTGGACGATACAAAATACACTATACGTTGACAAATTTAGTCATTGTGGGGGATATTATATTCCCTAAAGACAGAGATCGTTGTATATTTCTGGCTATTAGTTTTAAATGTCTCATATATCATATATGATATCTCATATCTCAGGAGGTTTCATATCTAACTCAAACACGCCCCTGTACGCCCCTGCGTACCCCGAGAATAACCTCTTCCTCGCATGCGCATCATGACGTCACTTTCGAAAAAGCTCCCAGTTTGAACACTCCATCGCTTCAAGATGATATCCTATACGGCTCATTGGAACCAAGGATGGCTCACCTATACCCCATAACGTCCACCACAGGCGTTCCTGCCGAGTGTACATCCGCACAATGACCTTCCAGTGAAAATCAACCAACGTTCCTTTGGGATGTATTTTGCACCCACACGAGTGCGTATCCGAGCCTTCTTGTAATACTGATAAAGTCCCAGTCACGTGGTACCTTGGACCATATGATTTTCGTTGTGAATTCGTTATTTAGCGTATGATGTATCTCAGTCACCCTTTGATTGTGACTGTTGATACCAACACCATGAAGATCTTGAAATACATTGGTTCATACAGCCCCTAGCCCAGGGTTAAGCGGAATCCAAGTCCGAGAGCGCAATAGTGAAATTGACACCGAAAGTCTCGTGACCCCAACGTGACCTTTGAACCTGAAGTGACCTTTGACCAGGATGTGACCTCGCCCCGGATGGGACGTCAACCCCTCAAACCCTCGCTCCTCACCCTCAAAAATCCGACAAGGCTTACTCTTTATATACTACTCACTTTTTGCCACAAAAAAAAAGCTTTTCAAAACTTAAATAATTTCTTTGATAGGCATTTAGAAGTTGGCGTATATAACACAAGGCTATTTCATGGATAACAGCTTCTTTATTGCTGTGGAGCTGATGTTCCGTTGGAAATACTTCCAACTTTTTTCAAAGCTAATGAACTACATGGTACAGATGAGGGTATTTATACAAATGAATAAGAAGCACAAAAGGTCACAAAACAATCATAGCACAATGCATTTGGCTAGTGGACCAAATAATGTCTGAATGATATATACACGGTCAATTCAGCTGAAAGATTTCATAGTTTCGCCAAAAATCGCTCTACTTTGCAAAACGGTTATAATAACAATGTTGCTCACTCATTGACCCCCTAAAAAGTGGGGTTTTCATCCCAGAATGTAGGCACGACCTGTCTGAATCAGTTTTGAATACGAATATAGCACACCTACCCGAGTGGCAGATTCCTCACCAAGTTTCACATCAAAATCTGATCTATTTGTTTCAAAAAGTTGTAAAGAAAGAAAGAAAAAGAAAAACCGGCCATGAATACAAGCCCTAATATTTTATGTTAAGCAATAAAATATTGTATTTTTTTCTGTCGCCAATCGCAAAAGAGACAGCAGGTAGGCTCTGACAGGCATTGTTGAATACAGTTTATCTACCATCTCGATCAACTCTTTTCGATGGCAGATACCACGAAACGTCTACTTTCCGGGCCTGGGCCACTAGACTTTTGGTAGTCCGAGCTTAGCTGTGACATTTCAGTCAGACGACGGATTATTTCCAGCCAGACAATCTGTCAGAAAGTATCCCTTGTCTGGTTGAAGGGTCATAGGAAGCTCGGACTAGACTTTTGGCTGTCCTATCTTCAGTCCAAGGAAAATAACCTGGCACGCTCTATTAATGACCTGCTGACACCGCCGCCACCAATACAGGCATCAGACTCCTAAATAATTTACACGTTCGGCAGTATTAACAAAATTGTACCTCGCTGGTTCCCTAATTGAGTTTAGACTTTCATCTTTCGACAGGAAGTAGTTTATTTCAAGCGCTACAAGGTGACAAACTTCTTGTAAAACTTTTACCGTCAAAATTTCAAGCTGTGCGCGCCTCTACACATGAGGTGCTCATTTCGCTGTTTTCTCTGCCTGCTGAAAGCAGTGCCCAGGCCCCGCAAATAGTGCCCCGGCGAGGCATGTTATCGAGCAGTGAATCGAAATAAAATTTGTAGCTGAATAGAACAAATACAATACTTGTCAGTGGTACCAACGGCTTTCTATTAATCGTTGCAACGAAGGCGGAAAAAAAATCGGGAAAATTCTGGTCTTTGGCAGAGATTACGTACGGATCGGAACTTTTTTTTATTTAGGAGCCTGAGGCCTACACACTCCTCCGCAACGCCCCGTCTCGCCCCATACCACACCACACCATCACATCCTTGCTAGCCCCACCGCCCGTCAAATATGGCGATTTATGATATCCTCTTGACAGGAAGGTTGACTCGTGATGGCATTCATCCGCGAGACTCGCCTATTGTTCTTCTTCTCCGTTATCTCGCTAGCGTGAAGGCATTATTCTCTTTGAAATTGTGACGGAAAATAAAAACTTCTGACATTGAATTCCTGTCTCTTACCCCATATAAATTTAGGATGTCAAAAATATAAAATACAGACTCATTTAACATGTGATGTACAGGGTTTGTGCTAACATATACCGGTTACTATTTCATCCTTTGATTGATACAGTATATAATCCAATATTTAAGTAATAATAATTAAATATCCAAGTTCAATTTTCTATCATGGTGAATAAATTTTAAATTTGTGATTTTGACAATTGGAAAATATTGTCAAAAATTGTTATATAAAATCCAGTGAATAGTAAAAAAAATTGTGTCACGAACTTGGAAACAGTGACAGAGATAATGTAACGGTTCGCTGATAATACGACCAACTTTCTTTCAACACTGTGTGACAACGGAGGCCTACACCGAATCAGCGTGCTATCCCTCAATTCAATCTGATTAAAACTCAGACTTAGTAAACCGCCCCTCTGTCGGACACACAGGGCTAAGTAGCACTGTTTTGTCAGAGATTTTTTTGTAAATTTAAAATTTAATAATTTTAATTTTTTTTTTTTTTTTTGGAAACACTAAATTATTATATAGCTTACTATATTACTCATACATGGTCATATTTTAAAGCGCGAGCTCGTATTTGACAAGCATGGAAAATTACACTATATAGTATATACCCTATACAATAGATAAGGTGAACAACATGGCCTCGAAAATGACGAAATGACGCTGAGAGAAAACACCACCTTCTTTTAAATTGGTATAGCGATCGAACCAGCGCACGAAATGGGCCAAAGTTGTATGCAATTGAACGAGGACATGCAGCGCTATAGTTTATGTCGACGTGTCATTATACGAGATTTGTTTTTTTCAGACATTTGGAGATAGTAAGTCAAAATTTCGAGATATACTAAGTCGAAATTTCGAGTTATTAAGTCGAAATTTCGAGTTATTAAGTCGAAATTTCGAGTTACTGAGTCGACATTTCGAAAAAATATATTTCTCGTCATGGCCCCTAGACGCTTCCGTACACGTGGGAATTATGACAGGTGATTTTTACCTCCGTCGATCAGACGGAGGTCTAGGAGCGCAACGTGAAATCTCCCGCCAAATAATTGTCATATGGGGAACCCACGACTGATAGGATTTTCAATAGGGATTGTCCTGGTTCCCGACGAAATTTTGAAGCACTTTTGTTGGACACAATTGAAATAATGGGGTTCCCCATTGCAATGCATTTCAATGGGCCTTGCTTCTGTAGTCGGGTTCCACTTCCCTTTGTGCGCACGAGGATTACCTAAAATGCAAACCGCGCACGTGTTCGGAAAGAAATTCGTCCACTGGCAAACATGTCGGCTGTTAGGAGGGCCATCAATTCTGTTGCTTCTTAGCACACCAGGGATTCATACACGTCGTCTATAGGGGCCGAACGGCCCCTAAATTGAATAAAAAACTCAATTTTAAGCTGTGTTTATTCAGTTTTTGTTGTTTTTGAAGGAAAATGTTCAATATTTTGAGAAAATTCAATTCGAATGGTTTGAAAAACCGATTACTAATTGAGTTTTCTCCCCTGTTTGGAGAAGGACGTCTGTGTAACAACAATACATTTCAGTCGAACTTGGACGAGAAAAAGCCGACCGGTGGTGTTTTAGAACGGGATTTTCAGTAACATTCGGGTGAACTCAGGGGGACGTTTTCGAATGGGAACCCCAAACCACAAAGTCATCGCTTTAACTTCGAGCCACCTTGAACCGTGTTGGTCTTCACTCTGTGGAGTAGTAGTCCTGCTGTGCAACCATGGAAAGGTTCAGCTTATTTGCATACGGCTTGCATACGGCCAACGTATTTTTTTTTTGTTTTTTGTTTTTTGTTTTCAATTAAGCCCTGGACAAACCACTGGCCATTTATTACCGGATGGTATAGCCACGGTTTTACAAGCAACCCCTGCAGTTCCACGTGGCCATGGAATAGGGGGCAAAGATATTATAGTACCAACGTATACTGTACGTTAGCAAGAGCGACAGAGTAGTCCCCCCTCATGTATTGCATCAGAGCAGAACGAGGCATGCGAAGCTTTCACTTTCCACACGGTATGTCGGTACAATTTTATAGCGGTTATATTTTCCCAACGAAGTTCCGATTAAATGATTAACAATCGAGGGCAAGAACTTAGAAAAGTCGTCTAGTTAGCTTGTAATCAGCTACGTGATAACGCACTTATATGGCCGCCCCATTTAGTGATTTCTCCATTAAGGTGCGCGATTGGCTTATATTCTCTCGCATCTATTTAGAATCTAATTAGCAAAGCTGCTAATTTGCAGATATTTTCTAGGATACTTTACTATTTAGAACGAGATGCCAATTATACAATATATTCTGTTTCCCCCCGAACAAATCCACCGACCGCAATATGCCCCCTGCATCGATTCAACTATCCTCCCTCACACGAGGTACACCGACTGATTCGGGTGAGCGAGAATATCGTTCGACTTGTCCGTGACGTCAATGACAAGTTATAACCCACTGGGGTCGCCGATACTTATTAAAGCGGATAACGCTCATCTTCCATGGACCAAAGTCAACATAACCTGTGACGTACAATGTAACACGACGTCAAACGCTGAATATCTCTTTCCTTAATCTGTCATCGCGAGAAAGCTTCACGCGAGCACAGTAGTATACAAGGCGTAAATTGAGTCGATAGCGCTTCACTGCGCATGCGCAGAACCTGTTATGACGTCACAATTGGTTGTGTGCGCATGCGTGTGTGGTGGGTGGTGGGTACAAGATGGCGGCGTGTGTGGATGGTGGGTGGTGGGTACAAGATGGCGGCGTGTGTGGTGGGTGGTGGGTACAAGATGGCGGCGTGTGTGGTGGGTGGTGGGTACAAGATGGCGGCGTGTGTGGTGGGTGGTGGGTACAAGATGGCGGCGTGTGTGTGTGTGTGGTGGGTGGTGGGTACAAGATGGCGGCGTGTGTGTGTGTGTGGTGGGTGGTGGGTACAAGATGGCGGCGTGTGTGTGGTGGGTGGTGGGTACAAGATGGCGGCGTGTGTGGTGGGTGGTGGGTACAAGATGGCGGATTGTAGAAAAACGTATAAAAGGAGTCCATTTTTAGGGAAAGGGGTGTATTCATTGCACTACTTTTGCGGAGCACTGTGACTTACCTGACCTTTGACAGCCAATCAGAAGCGAGTATTTTGACCTCGTCTGCCTGTATGGAATGCATGTACTGACTTGGTTCTGGGTTTTTCCATCACGGTTGTGCGCAGGTGTATGACGTCACTTCCGGTCTGCGTGAATCGGCGTGACCTGGGACTATGGGATGCATGTACTCACTTGGTTCTGGGTATTTGTCATCACGGGGAGGTCACGTGATCAGTTCAAGGTCATATCCATTTTTTTCCATCACGGTTGTGCGCAGGTGTATGACGTCACTTCCGGTCTGCGTGAATCGGGCGTGACCTGGAAAAAGGATTGATCTGTAATCTGTGTTGTTGTTGTTGTTGTTGTTGCTCCCTTTTTTTTGGACTAACCCATCAGAATAGTACGTATCACGGACTACACCCGTAGAGCTACATCTGGTCTATAAAACACGTCCCTCTGGATCCCACACCTTCATTTCTACAGAGCCATGGCGGAGATCCAGCCCCATGCGACTCGCATTTTACAGTATGCCACCGTGGTGAATTCATTCACGGGTTACCGAGCAGTGGTCCGGTCCATGTTTGCAGATGGCGACGACAACGAGGGACGACGCCAGATCCTGAACGAGTTCACAGAAGCGGTCCTCCACAGAGTGCACTCGATGGAGAGGCGTGCCATCACTCACCACTACTGGACTATGACAGCCATCCTTGATGCTCGCGCTATGGACCAGGAGCGCTCACGCCGGAACCAGCGCCGGCTAGTTGGCCTCATACTAGTCTGTGCCCTATTCACCCTGGCGCTGTGGTATTGACACTATAAATACGAGGGATGAGACAGAGTGTGTGTCATTCTCCCTTCGACATTTAGAGCAAGCATGTCAACCTACCTACGAGCCATCCTGCCTCTTACACCCAGTGTGAGGTTATACATCTATCAAGATAAAGTCATCCTCGTGAAAGACGATGAAGCTATTTACTGGAGGCCCGCTGAGATGCTATCGAATACGGTGACGCTACAGCGTGATGGCTGGACTAAATTTAAACGGGTGTTGAGCGGTGAGTTGGACGGAGACCTCATCCACCTGGACAATGCCATCTACGTATATTCCGTACCTCCCGTCCACATACGCCTGGGCCGCTACCAAGAGCCTACGCGAAGTATCCTGCTAACTCCCTCTGTGTGGTCAGCCTTGGAGAAAATAGTGCCTATTGTGGACCAGTTATTTACACCGGACGACCGATCACCCGACCAATTAGCGTGGGTTCGTGCTATGGAAGACGCGGCGGCTGAACCCCATGAACAACTACATGAACCCGACGACGATGCCATTGATTACCCCGCTAGACTCAGTCAGCCCAATGACATGACCACCTGATCCTTTGATCTCACGGGGTTCTCCCTATAAATACGAGAGACAATGAAATCTGGTATCATTCACGTACTGACCATGACGGAGCATATAGTACTGGCGTATTTCAGCTTGACCCCCGAGGTTTTCCTGCACGTGTATGCGGATAAGGTCGATATCATGGAGGAGGTGGTGGGAGACACGAACCCTACACAACCGTGCCCGGCTCACATTCGTCTGTCCCGGGAGGGCTGGACCAAATTCAAACGGGTGTTGTCTGGTGAACTGGACGGCGACCTCATCCACTTGTGTCACGATGTGTACATCCGACGCGGCCCTTTCTTTTGCTCAATTGGCTCGGCTAGATGGAGGTACAGTGCATTTTACCCTTCACCCTGATCTATGGTCTGCATTGGAAGATGCCGTGGTGGATGTGGATGAAGTGCTTATCAAGCGGTCATCAGACGAGTTGGACTGGTCATTTACCATGGCCACTGTGGAAGTCCACGAAGAAAATCAGAAAGAAACTCCGGCCCAAGGTATACCCGTTATAAATAAACGATAGAGCCAGGGTCCATCATCATTTTGTCACCATGAAGCGCTGGGAGAAGGTGTTTGATAACTTATACTACAGTCCCGACAGTCCGGCAGCCTATAGTGCATTGTCGGCTCTCTATCGAGCGGCCAAACCCCAGGGGGTACAACGTGCCCAAGTTCGAGATTGGTTAAGAAGACAAGACACCTATACCTTACATCGATCTGTCCGTCGCCATTTTCTACGGAACCGGGTCATCGTGGGAGGAATAGATGCCCAGTGGCAAGCGGATTTGGTCGATGTGAGCGCCTTTGCCAAACACAACGATGAGAATCGGTATATCTTGACGTGCATCGATTTCCTATCCAAGTATGCGTGGGTGGTACCCATCCGGACGAAAACGGGGGCAAATCTCATAGCGGCGTTCAAAGACATCTTCAAGACCGGGCGCAAACCTTTGTATTTGCAACCGACGAAGGCACGGAATTCCTCAACAGACCGTTCCAAGCCTTTCTCAAGAAACAGAAGGTGTTTTTCTTCCATACGTACAACGAGACCAAGGCTTCCGTGGTGGAGAGGTTCAACAGGACATTCAAAGGCCGCATGTATAAATATTTCACCTATAAGAATACAAGGCGGTACATCGATGTTCACCCGAAACTGGTGAGGGGTTACAATCGAGCCTATCATCGAAGTATAGAGAGAGCCCCCATTACCGTGACCCAACGCAATGAAGCCCAAGTCCGGCGTGTCTTGTACCCCAGGCCATCGCAGCGAACGATGAAGGCGGTGTACAAGGTCGGCGACCCTGTACGGATCAGTAAAGTCAAGGGCAAGTTCGAGAAAAGTTACTTGCCCAACTGGAGCGATGAGCACTTCCTGATTAAACGGCGCCTACCCCGACAGCGGCGAGTCTATGAACTGGAAGAGCTCCAAGGGGAAACGTTGATGGGGACGTTTTACGACACGGAATTACAGCCTGTTGTAAAAACACAGCAAGACTACTACACGGTGGAGCAGATTTTGAAAACGGAACGTCGACGTGGCAAACTGTTTCATTTCGTAAAATGGCAAGGCTGGCACAGTTCCTTCAATTCCTGGGTCGCTGCCAACCAGGTGAAACGACTATAAAGCCAGACACCGCTGCCGTCCTCCTTCATTCCACGTCCGACCACAGTGCTATGGACCAACAGCAGCTGCCTCCGAAGACAGCGTCTCGCAAAACGCACAAAGCGCAAGTGGTCTTTGGGGTGCTATTGCTAACCCTGCTGAGTGTGTTGTACGGAGGTGTGTTTTACGACGTAGCCTATGTCAGTACGTTACTTAACCAACTGAGAACACCAGCCATCAGTGAAACGGGTCTACAGAGAGCACCAGTCGTATCGAGCCCAGTCACCACCATCACCACCACCACACCCCGCGTACAAGCCACGTCGAGCTCTACACTTACACCAAGTACACCTACTACGTCTCAAGACCCACCGGATTTCATCCCTCACAGTGAACCGACCACCCACGCTGTACCCACCCCCAGCACCATCTCTGAACGTGAACAGACAACGACGACCGACGTTGTACCCACCACCACTCCAGTTCACTCGTACGAAATTTACAAGAGTGGGTTACCACGACAACGGATACACCTCGAACCATGGACCCTGGGTGGCAGCATCCCTTCACTTGCGTCATCGCAGGACCGACGGGCTCCGGCAAAACGCACTTCGTCAGGAAGCTCCTTCAACACGCTGACAGCATGATCACTCCACCCATTGCCAGAGTCGTGTGGTGTTACGGAGAATGGCAGGAAGCGTATGCAGCAATGCCCCACATCACGTTCGTGGAAGGCCTACCCAACCTGGCCGATTTGAACCCGACACCTTGGTGGTTCTGGATGATCTCATGGCGGAGACGGATGCACGGGTCACCCAACTCTTTACCAAAGGCAGCCATCATCGACGGCTCAGCATCATCTACATTGTGCAGAATCTGTTCAGTAAAAACAAAGAACATCGGAATATCAGCTTCAATGCCCACTACCTGGTGGTCTTCAAAAACCCGAGAGATACCACTCAACTGCTGCACCTGGCGAGACAGATGTATCCCGGCCGCACACTGTTTGCGTTGGAAGCCTTTAAAGATGCCACAACCCCTCAGCACGGGTATATGCTCTTCGACCTCAAGCAAGCCACCCCGACCACCTTCGACTACGGACCGGCATCTTTCCCGGAGAGACCCACCACGTGTACATGCAAAAATAATGTAAACACACCCACAGTGGCGCCCCCAGCTGGGGTCTGTGTGTTTGATGATGGGGAATAATAAAAAGAATGAATTCCACAGCAGGGTTGACTTTGTCTGTGAGGTGGATAAAAAGGGCAGAGTTGTGGGTTCTAGCATTAGTTGTACAGGATGTCTGCGCGAGTACGGAAGCACGCTCCCACGCCCCGTGTATTGAAGACGGCCCCACCCGAGTTAGTCCGAACCATTGTACGCGGTGCGGACCCTGACCTTGTACGCTGTCTGTGCGAGATCGGGTACAACCTGTTAAAAGGCAACGTACCACTGACTCCGGCTCAGAAGACCAAGTTGGCCAAGCATAAGACAGGTCTCCGAACCCTAGTCCGGAAGCGGTCCCTCAAACACAAAAGAAAAAGGTGTTACAGAAAGGCGGCTTTCTCGGGGCCATCTTAGCACCGTTGGCCGCTTCCGTGTTGGGTCCAGTATTGGGTGAACTCTTCGGCCGACAATGAACCACACGAAAAAAATGGTCCTCGTCGAACCACGGTTCCTGCAAAACCTCCAATCACCCT